>JARJLF010000996.1:0-110840 GCA_029378395.1 Mycena leptocephala | reverse complement strand
AAACGGAGACAAAAAATTCATCTGTCAGTGAGTAGTCTGAAATCAGGAGATGATGATATATTATACGCCACGTACGAAAGTACATGGACAGGACACACAGGTGTTCAAAGAACAAAATAATAGTGGTGTTCAAAGTTACTCCTGGATAGTCCTTACTTGCGCTCCTGGTTGCGCTCCTGGTTATCATCCTGTTTGTAACCAGGAACCAGGAGCGCAAGCAGGGTTGAATCAGGAGCTACTTGCTCTCATGTTCGGCAAAAACAGCCCTTTTAACTTCATACTCATTATCATACCCATTATCTTGCTCTCTTCCGTTTCGGCTGAGTTTGGCAGGGATCCAAGTCAGCCGAAAAGAAAGCAAATAAAAAGTCAACCAGGAAGACAAAAAGTAAAACTTCGAACACCACTAATGCAAGTCAGAGAGAGCGGCCAGAATTCAGAGTTATTTTCGGCCTGCCCCAAAATTAAGTCAGACACCGAAAGTTGGTTGATATAAAGTTATTTACCCAAATCAAGTCAGACTGCAACTACATGATTAGGGATGGATGGCTTAGGAGAAAGAGGTCACCACCTCCGCGTTGATATACAGTTAACGTGTAAAGTCCAGCGGTATAAATACGTAGTCCGGGTATAATTAGTAAAAGCTGTCTACGTCCATAAGCCGAACACTGACAAATCGTAGGCTGTTGAACAGGAATAACAACATACGGGGAACAACACGAACGCAATCAAGGTCCGACTGTGCTGTTGCACAGCTAATTCAACATAAACGTCGCTCAAGAGTCATAGCGCTCAACCATTGAGCCAAAATTATACCGATGTCTACCAATCATCATCTATCTTCAAACAACTCTTCTCAGGCGCCATATTACGAGGAAATGTGCACGAACTGACCAACTTTGCTGCAGTGGGTTCAAGCTGTTCAAGTCTAGGCCCAAGATACAAGGTATTCTCAGGCCGGAAATTAATATCAGCACTGCCCAATATGCCACACAGACAACCGACGTCTGAATGGCACTCAGGTCCCAACGTTCATCTATTTAACGCCACTCCCGCCTCAAAAAAAAAAACTTAGCTAACCTTCCGTGCCTGGCGAAACTCTGCCTCCTTATAAGCCGTTCTGCGCAGCCATTCCAATATCTTATTCCCCCACCTTCTCACCAAGAGCACACAGTCATGTTCAAATTTCTCGGCGTACTCACGCTTGCAGCTATCCAGCTCGGATCATTCTGCGGCGTCGCCGCAACCACGATCCCATGGCGCCCGGCTCCAGCTTTCTCGTGTCGCAGGTTAATCTCCTCAACGCCGCCAGAACGTTCGGAGGGGACAGCTACAGCACCTTCCCCCTGATATTCCGAAGTTGGAGGTAGGTAGTCCTCGAATGCGAGGTGATGTTCGATATTAATTTGAACGCGCGTCTAGGCCATGCAGGACACCTCAAGAGCTGTAGCGCAGCGTACGATGTAGCCATCGCCCAGTTAGCTGTGAGCTTCATAGTCCTGATTTTCGCGCGGTCTCTCATCTCCCGCTAGTCCCTTACCCCAGCTGCTTCTGGCGGGGCTCCAGTGTTCAGTCTATCGGACGGCGCGATCCTCAACGCGACCTACATCCTGCCCACGAACGGCATCATCCTGGGGCGGCTCGACAACCTGCAAGCCGGGAAAGCGTTCTTCGAGAGCGTGAACAACAACAACGAGCTCCTCACGCGTTCTGCGGCACGGTCAGACGCCTATCGGTGCAAACGACGAGTTTTTGGGTACCCTGACGTCGTCCGAGTTTGCTCCGGTGCGTAGTTTTCCCCCAATTTTGGTTAGCAGGACTCATGGTCATCTTGACACTGATAGTCCGCGGATTATTCCGCGTATTGGTCCGACGTTCAAAGCAACGCCGCCTTCCAGTATCATATTTGGCTGCGGGAGGACGGATTCAACTGTGGTGGCTCGTGAGCGTGAAGAAAACGGGTCATCGTTGAATGCGTTGGATGAAGGAAGCATTGACTATTGATTAAATTGTGTAGAGTACACGAACATTCCCACTGGACAATCTCAGAATCGTATAATAGAATGATTTCATGAACTTGCGATATGGACGAGAGCGAAATAAATACCCACACAATTATTGGAGGGAAGATATCCCTCAGCGAGCGGATTCTGATTCGATTTCTTGGCAAGGTTTCTCTCATTGCATGCGACTTCCCACGGTTGGGATTTCAGTGATGGCATCACTAGCTAAATCTCTCCTCCTTTCAACCACCCACGCTTGTGTTGGCCAGTCGTATTGCACCGATTCTTTCTAGTTCTCGCTTTTGTTTTCGGATAAGTAGAAAGTGATGGAGGAACTAGGACTAGGGGTGACAATCAAGACAGGACTTAGAGAAAGCTAGTAACTTGAAAGGAGTTCCGGATCTCGACGAGGATCTACACCCTGTGCAATGATACTCGGAATGAGTGATTTAAATATGAGGATGATGGCCCGTGATATTCTTGTTGCCAATGGGAGAAGTTTACCGACGTAGCGACTCTGTTAGTTGCCTTTAGGCTGAGAAAAAGAAAATCCAGACCTTAAGGTCATTGCGGACTCTTGAGTCCATCGACACGGACCCGGGGTTCAGACCTCGAGATTATAATTTGCGCGCCCACTTGCAGACTGCGAGAGCCGTGTGTACGTACATAGTCGCCTGTAGTCTGTAGATTTAGAATTGTGACGCGACGCAATCCATGCGGAGAAAATATTTACACGCCTGGTCCGCTCTTCCCGTGCCGGGTGCCATGTGTGCCATCGGATTCGGAATTACAGCTGATGGGCTAACGAATCGAGGCGACACATGTAGACATCGTTCCAGGCTTCCGGCGCATGTGGTGATCATGACGATTCTCGGAAGACCAACAGGAATACATAGGAACTGGAATATTTACAAGTTGCAACGCAGCAGACAATTCAACGGCCAGAGTACGAGTTCGGCTGTAAAGGATTGGAGGACAGTTAAAGTGGGAACGAGGGAGGAGACGGGGAAGATCTAGAGAACCATGTGCGAACCGTGATCATGACGGGCGATGTCGGTGATGGACGGCCTCGAGGCGGTAGATTATCTATCATTTTAGCCAGCGCAGCTCAGATCCACGCCATTCCGGTATCACAAACGGGTCCAGAGACCGATTGGGGTGGTTGCAACTAGCATCCCATTCGAGTTGAACGTAGCAAGCAAGACGGCGCGCGGATATTTTACATTCGGCCTGCACCGATGAAATATCTGCCAAAATGGTTCAGGATCGGAGTCCACCGCGACAGTCAGACGTACCACATCCAGTCGTCATTTTCAAGGAAATAGAAACAATTATGTAAAGCATTGAGGCAGTCGAATTGTTGACAGCTACACCGAGTTTAATTTGGAGTGATTGACCTCCGCATTTGATCAAGTTGTTGTCACGAACCGAACCGCAGCTCGACCACAGCTACCCTCAATCGAAATTCGAAGTAACACGGACATCGAACCTAGGCTTCGCGTAGGCCGAGTCTCCATTCGTCCCATGTCCCAAGATCCGCGCAACACCACTATAAAATGGAATCAATGGATGGCCACGGAATTGCGCTGAGTTCCGAGCCCAGCGCTGATGTAGAGTCGGAGACCTATGTGGAACCAAGGATCGGCGGAGAGTGCAGATGGAGGAAATGAAGGGCGACCATGTGGGCGACAGAGGATGATAATTATATATTTTAATCACACAGTGACGCATGCGATAACACGAAGTGATGCCTCGAGGCGATGGGTGTCAGTTAAATCCAAAGGACCGAAATCGAAATCGCCACAATTGAATTTGAACCAAGAGGGCTGAGGGTCGAATGTTGAACGTTGAGAGGTCGGGCCTACAGCATAGGACGCACACAGTCACAAAACTTGAACGGCCATGCAGCTCGGATTCGGATTCGGAGAGACACAGCAGCACAGACACGTGGGGCCTGGGTCCGAAGCATCAAGGCAGAACAGCATACGGCCCTCGTCGAAACGCACTCCATCTGTCTGAGGGCATATTTTTTTGAGTCGCAAGTCTTGATCAATACACCACCTATAAAAAAATCCCAGGAAACGAGAGGAGTTCAAATTCAATAGACTCACACTCTTCAGTTCCGCTCCAAGGAACAACAAAGCAAGCAAAACCGAGCATCACATAAATACGGCTAGAATAAGAATTATTTTCACAGGTCCGCCGCTGGTCGAGTTGGCTTCCATTTTGCGAGTCCTTCGAGCCGAACCAGTGGAGCGTTATATTTAAAATATACAATGCCTGTGATAAGGCGCGGGTTCACAAGGTCTAAACACACCCAGGTGCACAAGGACAGTCAGAGTGACTCAGAGACGGCGAGTCGGAGAGAGAGAAGGAAAGACACAGGGCATGTCCATGTGAGCGCGGGCGTCCCGTCCCCGGAATAAGATAAGCTGTTTTTTTGATGGGATGGGCCTCGAGGCGATAGGTATCATTTCAGCTCGTGGTCCGGGTGCTGCATTTTATGGCCAGCATAGATATCTCAGCGAAGACGTCCGAGGACTATGTGGAATCGTATTATCGCTTGAACGAAAAATTATAACGTCAGATGATTTTCGTGTGATTTGCAGGAAGTCGGCAAGCCCAGACATATTATTATCAAAGACACGAAGCTTGAAGGAAGCGTGACCCAAGTTGGCGCAGCGGACATCGTGCAGACACCGTATGGACGAGTTTATCATCTCGGGCAGTGTGAGTTCTGCGCCACGAAATGAAATCGCCATGACAGTGATGATATGTGCCTATGAGCGTCGACACCGCTACACATGAATGGAAGGAAATCAGGAAATAAGCGCAGCAATGCCAGTGAGTATGTGCTTACATCGAATCTATCATCTCGGGGAGTGTGAGCCACGAAATTAAATTCCTCACGATAGTGATGATATATCGACGTCGACAGCTCGCGTGACTGGCCACACATGCTGATGAGATGCACCCGTCGTCCGTCGCTCCCCGAGTCTAGAGGCGGATCTGATTCCCTGGGCGCGCATGAATCTATTATACAAAAGAGGACCGTCTTTGTCTCGAGTCAACTGTCAATCAGATGGCTGTGCTTGATCCCTCCCACGACCTCAGGCTGCTTCCCACAACATCCCTCCCTCTTTGCTTGCGTGACACCTGCACACCTTCTTTACCTTGCTGCACTGTGTTATTACCTATCCTACGTGTCTACAATATCTTTCTGAATAGTTGGGATGCCCAGTAAGGTTGCTGTAGTACTCTGCCAATCAATAATTCTTTACCTTCATCTCTACGATGGGACTGTGCGACAACTGAACGGTTGCTTCAAGTCCTAGAATGTGTGTCGGGTGTGCTACAAGAGTTCTGGCTCTAATGGACCACCAAATCGTGTTTACCTCGCTCTTCGCATCTACTCCCCTCCCCTCATCCTCTTCCCCTCAACAACAACCCACGACGTGTATCTAATCTATTTGCATTATACAAATGATACTTAACGTGAAGTCTGTCAACACAAAATTGATTCACTCAGACATTACAGTTCTGACTACTTGGCCTCTTTTAAAATCCAATAGTGTGCATGTGGGTCAACAGGAACAAGGTAATACTGTTAAACCTTCTGAATATATTCACCATCAGGACCCGTGAGATCTATGCTCAATGCCTCAATCTCATAAATAAATGTCGGACAAGGTCACACAGTCCGGACACTTTCATCAACTGAAGCATGTCACAGAGGACACGAGGAACCAACCGCAGGTTGGTGACGAGCGTCCGCCAGAAATACCAGTACAGTAGTGAAATCTGTGCTCCGAGTCATTGCCTCAATCTCATACATAAATCAATGACGAGGTCACTCAGTCCAGACACTTTCATCAACTGAAGCTAACTGAAGCATGCCACAGGGACACGAGGAACCAACCGCAGGTTGGTGGCGAGTGTCTGCCAGAAATTTCAGTACAGTAGGCAAAATCTATGCGTAATGCCTCTAAGTATCTCATAAATCAATGACGAGGTCCCTCAGTCCGGACACTTTCATCGACAGCATACCACAGGGGACACGAGGAACCAACCGCAGGTTGGTGACGAGTGTCTGCCAGAGATATCAGGACAGTAGGCTGTCTAATTTTCATTGGTAGGCTATGTAACCGCATGGAGCACTAACTTTCTTAGTACCGACACTCTTCGGACCTCCTTATAATTCTTACACTCATTTTATGTTCAACTTTGTTTCAATTTGAGTTGCTACGATATCAGTCTGAATGCCATCTGAATCAGCGTGAACAATCTGACTCAGTGACGATGCTTCCGTGCGGAGCACGGGTTCATGCTAGTTAAATGATAAATCATGATGGAATTGTCGTACTGTTTCATCTGCACCCGAGGGGTGGTTCGCTTGCCTATGGTCAAAGGGCCCGAGCCGAGCTTCCACCAGTGGACGGTCCTGCAAGTGGGCCACGTAAAGAAATATAGCCATAGCCGTCCTGGGTGAGCCTCTCTTCACAGGGCTAGTACTTTGCTGGCTTTCTGGGTCGCCGAGCTTCCTGGGTTCACGTAAACAGCTTCAGTCAGTTACGGAACACAGTGGAAAGTGCCTCAGAGTCAGCTTGGTTCGGTTTTCCCCACTCAGCTTTGACAGCAAAACCTTGAAGAACCGGAAAGCTGTGAATGATCAGCGCACGACCACTGGCACAATGGAGGAACGACCCGCGAAAACCTTACTTCCCAAGGGGAAAACCTTACTTCCCGCGACAAGGTTCAGTTCCGAAACAAAGGAATGGCCCGATTCGGATTTCGGAGTCCAGGCACGAGGGCTATCAGCGTGCTAAGTCCGGCGCGGGGGGAGATGCGGTCGAGTCATACTTTGCGTGGGGTCTCACGCCCACGGTCGTAAGGACGTGGGTGAATCGCTGAGCAGGTTGAAGTATCGTGGGAGAATGGATGGTTATTTGCCTGTTTGGCGGCGCCGTCTGAAGCAAGCGGGTGCAAATTGAAACGGCATCCAAGACAATAGACTGTCTTGCGACCTCTTGCCACCGCGGCGCCAGACTTCTGAAAACACTTCAAATTACATGGCTGATATATATGGCGCCACTCCGAGTTCTCGTCCATAAAAACAGCCTGATGACTTTCAAGGCTGTCAATTCACTCAGGCTGTTCAGCAACATTATATTACGGTTTTACACAACAAGGTCGAGCGCTCGGCAATTCCAACATGCCGTTTCGGTCGTCTACATCAACCTCCATCGTCACAGTTCTCTCACATCCCCGGCTCAACCTGCCCACAGAACGGAGATTAATCTTCACGACAAAAAAGGGTGCAGACGCAGTCAGCCAAGCAAGTCGCATTGGGCGTGCCACCAGGTCCCAGGACCGGTGTTTCGAACAGAGCCTGAGCGTGGCAAATGTACCCGAGAGCCCTGCGTCAATTGAACAGAACAGTGCGGCGGGTTACTTGGGGCTACAGATCCAATTGATCCTTAATTTGTGTATGGGGGTGGATGAAGCCGGGGCTTACCAACGCAGCTGCTATGGACTACGGAAATCGTTCGAAATCGGATGGTTCAGGTTGGAGAAGATTCTTACCTCAGCGGCGACAGCGGCGGCTGCGACGAGCGGAAGAGGAGAGCGATGGTGAACTTCATTGCTGTAGGTGGAGTAGTTCTGACTATGAGGATCCAACGTACTCATAGCGTTTATAATGTTCACAGAATGGGGAGTCTGGATCTAGATTCTAGCAGCTGCAGCTCTCTGCAGCATAGACGCCACAATGTCTTTTGGCCGCCCCAGAGGCAGCGGAAGTTGAATTTCAAACTTGAACATAATTCGATCGTCGACTCGCGTACATGATGCCGCAGAGTAAAACTGTGAATTCTGGCCGTGAATTCTGTTTGCTCGAGGTTGGGGATGATACTCATCTGCAGTGCCACGAAGCTGAGAATCTAACAGCTGATGCGTTATTTTAGACCCTTCTCATAAGGTGCAAAAGCTGTTATCCCGGCGCTTAGCATCTCTTCCTCTTCCTGCCACCAGCTATGGACAAAGATCTCCAGGTGGATGCTGAGTTCACCCATAACTCAACCACAGACAGTCCTCGATCCGCCTCGTAAGTTCTTATTCGATTTTTCGTTGACCTCGTGCCGGATCTGAGTCTCATGGGTGCTTAATCCAGGTATGGCGGAATTTTCTCAGGGTCGCAGCACTTCAGTGTTGCCGGCGGTACCTTCAATGTGACGAATAATTACACCAATTTTCCGACCGTGCCGTCCGGTACTTTTTTCCTGACTTATCTGGCAAAGAACTAGATGCTGGACAGATTTCCGAATGATCCCACTGGAGATATCGACCTACAACATGAAATACGATTGGACAGCGACTCCGGCGTTGTAGATCGCCACCGCGAACCGGCCCGTGTGAGGCGAATATACTCTGCCAGAGTCGAAGGCCGAAAGTCGATTGTTATGGTGGCCATGTACCAAGGGGTCGGTGCAGAGGAAGTGCGTTACATTCAGCTTTTCTGGCGTTGCTTTTGGATGATTTTTGTAGGAGTGGCGGCAGGATATTGCGAGATATATGGCGGTTCGGCAAGTTCCAACCAGTAGCTCACTGCGCGCCAGCTCGCTAAATGATACACCCAGGCATCCGAACATCATTCAGATTTGTGGAGCCGCGAGTTCGGGGGATATATACGCCACACTTTTCCATGATGGTGCGTCCTATTGAACTGGTAATACCGAGTTTGATAATTCAACCAGATCTGATACCATTTCAACATTTTCTTGCCCTTTATCGCCATTCGCCTATCCTCACCGTATATATCTACGGCTATTCCGTATGTATATCTGCAATTTCCCGCTTACGGGCCATTGATTTTTCCCGGAGACCACAGAGTTCACTGTAAGAAGGTGAATTCCGTTGTATATGTATCTCATACTGTGAATATTACAGGATACCCGTCGGTATTTTTACTCCGCTTTTCAAGAATCGCTGGTGAGTCCAGTCGTCTGGATGCATGACCTGCCTATGAATGGTTCCAGACTCCACGAGAATGCACATTTTGGATACGTCGCTCAACCGGCCACCTCTGCGCAGATCTCGTCCTACCCAGCGACAGCATCTACTTTTATCACCTCCGTGATGAGATTAGGAGTGAGACACCCGCCCAGCAGAAACTGCTCTTCTTGAACACTGCGAAGGCGGAGGCCATGGTTATAGATTCTCTGACATTGAAACAATACCATGCAATATGTTCTCTGAATTTATCACGAGTTCGACACATCTCCATTTCTACCTCCATAGCAGTGAATATTGGGGCAGTAATTTACTGTTCTTCCAGCGATCATCTCGAAGATTCCTTTGAGATTGCAAGCTCCCCGATATAAAGATTTCCTTGGGCATTTGGTCTCCGCGACAAGATGCAGTCATCGTGAATGGCTGGACGCGGTAAGTGCTATTTCATCTATTCGTCGACATTCTGGTTTTCTCTGATTGTGCACAATGCCGAAGATACAACTCTCGTGATGTAATAGCCCGTACTTTCCGGATACACATGTCACACTGGGGGAGCTCTAAGCCCTGGTTCAGCCAAGCGAACAATATTTTCAGCCGCCTTCAAATCACATCCAATTTCGAGGATTATGGTAGGCCTTGTTGTCGTTGGTAGCCACATGTTTAAAATTTGTTCAAAAAGTGCTTGTGGACCATCTCTACTTTGAAATAAGTATAGTGGCTTCGACGACTACAGAAAATCCTCCCACAGGCTTCTTATTTCTTTGCCCAACACCCGACTTTCGAAGCGGGGCATCTTCGTTCAGATGGCCGGACTGTCCCGCCTATTGGTGCCTTGATCCATTCGGTATTGAACGTCTCAACACGGAGGAGGTTATACAATTGGGATTCCCCACTATGAAGTTCAAAATGGCGGGGTCAGGACACTCCTGCGATGGTAGTGTTTACGCCGGACTCCGACAGCTCCACCGCGAAAAGGGCTTCAGTCCAGACAGTCAGAACATTGCACGCCATCTGGGGGAGCCACTTTATCAATTGGCCTCTGAGATAGATACTCCATTTGTATGTGGTAAGGCTACCTTTCCGAAATCCAAATGCGAAACTGAATGCTGAGGGTTCGTGTGCAGAAGAAGATGATCAGGATGCACTCCGCATGGACGAGTCGGGGATTACGCGCTGCTCAGCTACGGAAGATCAAGGTAGGTGGATCTGGACTTAGCCAACTACTGTGTCCTCAATGTTATCAGTGCACCACGATTCAACGGCAGAACGCGTAGAGACTGAGTCGCCCAGGCTTTATGACGAAATGCCGGTCTCGCGACCTTTCAAATTCATAATGAACATTCAATTAGCGTTGATTTTATTCCTTTCCTTCTCCTGGTTGTACGACTAGGTGTCGTGAGGCTCGAGAAGTAGATTCCTGCTTACCTACCAGCGTCGGCCTAACTGTACTGGAAATTTCCATCTCATGGGCTAGCAGCTAGGGATGATGCTATGTCGTGCTTGCTTTGAATTCCACACGAATGCGGGAACGTCGCGGCCAGTTTCGTCCGGTTCGGCTTGTAAAGGGATGGAGGGATATAATGGACCGCATATAGCTCCATGACTCTTTGCTCTCAGCCCACACCGTCGCTTTATCTTTGCCAATGCCCTTCGCCTACGATCATCTAGAGGAAAGTCGGTTGCTTGGCAGTTGCCGGCAATCGTGATGTCAGTCAACGACGAACCATGCAGTAAACATCCGCACCCGAGTGAAAAGAAACATGCGGGCTTCGTCGCCGGTGGACGGAGATTGTACGTATGACCCGGCAAGCAGGAATTCTCGCGTCTACGCGCCACGAAATGAAATCTTCATGATATCGATGATATGTGGACGTCGATGGCGCAGCGTATGGTTGGTTGCATGCTGGTGAGGAAGCGGACGTGAATCTTCCTCGGCGGGCAAATCGAATTTATCTCTGAGTTGTCACGACCGTGTACTTATGGGGGCTTCGTAAGTTTCACGAAAGCAAAGGCTTCGATCCTGAGAGTCGGCGTCGTTCTTTTATTTTGGGGTTGCCATTTTACCACGTTTTTAACCTTTCATTTGTGCACGGTGAGCCTAGTATTCCAAACTGAAAAGTGACTGACTTATTGAATAATTTGAATTTGCAGAGGAAGGGAATGAAGTGTAAATATTTCGTCACTGTAGTTCTTTCAATTCAATTTCATTTCTTTGGAAGTGTTAAACTCAGATTCCCAGGAACTCCAGCTATGGTGGATGAAAACCCGGTTGTTTTATCAAGACGTGACGATGCTCTCGAATGGATAGGTAACTGCACTGCACGGAGCTCATGACATGCACCCTCTCTGTCGATGCTACAACCCTGCCGGCGGATTACTTGAAGCGTCTCGCAGGTCGGTATACGTCCCCCGTGTGGATGTTCGACTTCGCCGGCTCCCCGGTTGCCAATCGCTATAAAGTTGCGGCGTTTTTGTCTGATTTGTTCCCTAAGCTGCGGGAGCGGCCCTTACGAAGGATGGAGGGATGTGAGTGGCTCAATCAAGGTTTTTCGTGACGTCAGGGAGCAGGAGAGGTTATCGAAGGATTAAATACCTAGCAAAGCCGATATACTGGCTAAGAGCGACGGCCAGAAGCTGAAGTTTATTCGAGGCGGAGGTTTTTTGGGAGTTGACTAAATTCTGGGGAAACATCCTTCGTCGGGTTGAATTGCTCATTAAAGTGATTGTATCTCTCCAGTAGCGCAAACCATTATCTGATCCAAGTCCTTGAATTATGGGCAAGGAGATTTTGACGCAGCACTGACGTTTGACGCATGCAACGTCAGTCTGCGTCAGTTGAATTTGCGTCAATGTTTGAACTTACATTTGCCGCCATCCCTGAGGCCTGATATCCCGTAGGCGTCTAGTAGGGTCCTTCGTACATCGTTTACAGCAATAAAACATACAGATAGTCATCGTTGAGGTCGTCGAAAACCTTTGACTAGATTCCGTGCAACCGTCAATCAACGTCAGTAAACGTCAATGTGACAACGTCACAAACGTCACTGCGCCGATTTTCAACGTCAATCCAGCGCCTTGCAACGTCAATCATGCGCCTCGCAGCGTCAGTTGCGCCTTTTGTTTGCGTCAGTCTGCGTCAATCTGCGCCGGTTCTGCGCCGTGACGCAACGTCGATGTGACCGGTCCGCGTCACCTCAACGTCAACTTCAACTTTCTCTCGTTGCCAACGTACCCTCTGCGCCGGTGCTGTGTCGCTTAATGCTGCTCTCTCTGGCACTACTGTCCATGGCACCGCCCATGGCTCTTCCTTGGGCCCATACCCAGGATTATTCAATCTCTGGCACCACTCTGGCCGCGGCCTGCCCATGTCTTGCACTCGATGTCTCATGCTAAGCTTTGATGTCGAGCCTCAGATTCATGCTCGCACTGCTTAGTATCTTCTTTTGAAGGCATTGTCCTAACTCAACAGAGACATTCGATCTATGTTACAGCAATTCACGCCGCCGCTGCATCGTTGGATGTTCTATTGTATTGTTGAGGTTGATTGAATTTATCCTGAAGTCTAGTTCCAAGATTTCCAGCTTCCCAAACTCTTCCAATTCATTCCTCATGTATGCATATAGGCTCAAAAATGCGCGAGCAGCGATTTCAAGGCTTCAGGATTCTGTGCGCCGCTAAACGTCAGTCCGTGCGCCGCTCTGCGTCAGTGCACAGCCACCCTGCGTCAATTGTACAATTGACGTTGACTGACGCATCCAGAGATGAATTTTGAGATTAATGTTGTGAACAACTGTAATAATGCTCTACATATGGCTGGTGACCACCGCAACCTCCCAATGTCGACCCTAACCAAGATATCCAGGAAATAGTGATATGGTTGGAAATAGTGTCTCAAGTGGATGGACACCAAAAACACCCCAGACCGCCAAAAGAGCTTCAATTGTGGGTGCCCCATATGATACCACGGTCAATACAGAAGAGAACTTTCAGCTTGAAGGCCATCCTTTAGGTCGGGCAGCCACCAGGAAACTTTCTAGCCTCTAGAGGTCAACCTCCACCCTGTGAGAGCTCCTCGAGTGGTATCAATTTGCTTCACTTTGCCAAAATTGAATGCGCATTATCCCAAGAGCTCAATTGTGGGCCGAATCTGGACTTCACCAATTGTGTGTGCCGGCCCGCGTCAATGGTGTGTCGCGCTGCGTTAGTGCACAGCCACTCTGCGTCAGGATTTCACTGGAAGCTGACTGATGCATCCAGCAATGCCATTGTAAATCAATGGGTAAATACTCCCTGGTAAGATACAGAGCCTGTTATCTGAACACAGGATGAGTTATTGACGAGATATTCGGCTCGGGAATACTTTGCGGGCCAAACGGACGCATTATTGACTGCACGGCGAGGCCGTGAAAATCGTGAAGCTGATGGGGATTTGACTGCAAATTCACCAAGATTATATAGGCCTCTAGATATGTTGGCGGACACCAGGTTCCTTGCCTTTGTTTACAGGCATTCCAAGTGCCCAATTAAATTCCGTTAATAGGACTATAGACCGACTATTCTGTTGAAAAGCTGGGCCCAACAGTACGCATTCAGTCCGCCATTCATAGTGTCCCCGACTTGAGTATTCTCCGATATTTGATAGTCAAATTTGATCAGCTCAACATGACTCTCTAACTCTGCCTGCGCCGCCAATGAGCCACTTTGCGCCATTGCTGCGTCGCTGAAGGCCGCTCGGCCCAGTCTCCTATGCATCACTGTCCATGTGCCTATGGATTTATCTCACTCTTGAAATTATACAGTGTCTGGCCCCTTTGGGTGCCCATCTCTCGCACTCCTGCTTTCTATGGTTGAACCTCACTACGGGCAGCCATTCTCACCTTTGTAGGTGTATTGTGTTGCGGATTGTATTTCAGCGTAATTGCAACAGGTTAGCAACTCTCTCTATATGCCGATGAACAATTCCCGCCTCCATGGCCTCAATCGGATGTCGTATCGTTGAGTTGTCTCTGCAGGTCTCCTTTCAGCATTTCCGGCTTCAAAGCTCATCCAATTCATTACTCGCGAGCAGACATTAAATTGAAAGTCTTCCAGCCGTGCTGGCGAGGCTGCACAACTGTGTGGCCGATCTGCGTCAGTAGGTGCGTTGCTCTGCGTCAGTGCATAGCCACCCAACGTTAGTTGCATATTGACGTTGACTTATGCATATTTTGGGATTGATGATTAATGGACTAAACAACTCTCCAGTGATATCTGGTGACCAGTTTACTCGCTAATTTCCCCCTGAACCAAGTTCTTCATGAAATGATATTTTAATCAGTGTGTGGTGTACTGGTGCCTCAAAATCCCAGACTCCTGCGTCGTCGCTCCCTCTGGGGTAATAGCTTGTGGGAGCGCACATACCATACAGAAATGAGGCCGCAACAGATTTCGAAGTGCATGCAAGATGTCGTATGGATTAGGGCGGTAGTCACCTCTGAGGCTGTTGTATACAACACGATCTAGGTATCAAGCAGCGCCAGTTTGAATTGCCAGGCAAAATAACACGTAGAATCACGCAACTAAAACATCTGGATCTGACCCGCGCAGCAGCCATTAGAAAGAAAAACAGGATCTGCGGGTATGGGATGAATGTTTAAAGCAGTGGGAGGAGAAAGATAACAGGGCTATTCAGCGACAGTAATCTGAGTACAGATCAAGTGCATGGACTTGCACGCACCTCATCCGCAAGACTTCCACATAACATCAATGTTTTGACACACGTCGACGCCTAAAAACAGCTTGCCTGCTCACGGGAATGCAAAGAATAATTTTGTGAACCCCGCGCATCGCCAAGGGGCCGATTTGCTCGCCGGAATGCAAATATGAGCTACGAGGGCCGCAATCGACACTGAAATTGCCACGCACGCGGTGGAGATTACTTTTGGTCTTGATTGTTTCTTTGCCTGGCTTCATATCTAGATTCCAGGAGATTTGCAGAAGGTGGTTGAATCATGGGAGTATCCGTCGTTGTGAATCTCATAGCGACAGGGCTGTGACTGGTCAATTCACCAAAATCAGTGGCATTGGATGGTTTGCCGCGTTCTTTGCATACATGTATTTCAATGGCGTAAACCCCGTGAGCAGCTCACGCATCAAAAGAATTATCTCTTGCGCAAATCCCGCGAGATTCTATGCTCTTGCCGTGATTTTCTGAACCATGTCCTGTCACAAAAAGATATTCAGTTCGGCACGAACGAGATGTTGGTGGTTGAAACACACTCCTGCGTAACATTTCAGACTCGCCTTAGGTCAGGTATAATAAACTGAAACCCCCTAATCATTTCTGTGGGACAATTACAGATAAACAGTGCCTGGTGCCAATTGGTGGCCCGGGAATGGTGAGCAGAGTTGCAGAGTTCACACTGCTCATGTTCCGCGCCACTGAAGGTCTCGAGTGGATGTGGCGCTGAATGCGTGCGTCAATCCGGAATCCCACAGCATGACTAGCCAAACGTGACACTGCGCCGGTGTGACAGTATGCGTCAATCAAGCGCTGATCTGCGTCAATCGACAAACGTCACAACGTCAGTCAAACGTCAGTGCAACGTCAAAGCGTCACTTTCACCCTGCCCTTCCTTCAGTCAGCTCACTTATATCTGAAATTCCAAGCACCTCGAAATATTCTTGCAAGGCATTTAACCGACTTGCCTGCTGGTACGACATCCACGTCAAGTCTCCTGATTGCCAACGTACTTCAAAAAGCGCGCGGCTTCGACGCCCGGAATGGCCCACGATCTTGTCCGCGGCCCATTCGTGAGTAGTTGCGTCATTGGAGACACTCAGCTGACTTTCCAAACGACCCGGGAATCTCCGGTCATCGTTCGGAATATGAATCCGCAAGAGTGATGCATGAAAAACATCATGAACTCCACGCTGCTTCATGTTAGCAGGGAGTTCAATGCGAAACGAAGAATTATTGAAGTCCTCGAGAATACCAATATATTTTGGGATGAGGTTGCGAGCAAGTCCCTTTTCAAACTTAATATTCTTCGTTGAAAGATACACCAAGTCGTCCTTTTTGAAGGGCTCCACCTGCCGCTTTCGGTTCGCATTCCGAGTCTGCTTGACTCGTGCAGCAATTATTGCATCATGCGCTGCCATTATGGCTAACCGCCGTTGGAGCGCAAAGTTGGCGATGCCCGGATATTCCCGTGATCTGTCTGAGTCCCAGAGTAGAGAACGCGGCATCATGCCAGTATTCAAGAAGAAAGGAGAATACCCAGTGGACTCAGAACGTGCTGAGTTCATGGCAAATTCAACCGCGGGAAGTTTGGCAACCCAATCTTTCTGCTTGTCACCAATACACTGACGGAGCATCTGAGTGACAGTTCGGTTAGCGCGTTCAGTCGCGCCATCAGTTTCTGGATGGTAAGCACTAGATATTCTCAACTTTGTCCCAATTAACTCATTGAGACGACGCCAGAAGGTACTCGTAAATAAAACGTCACGATCACTCACAATTGAGTACGGTAACCCATGTAATTTATATACTTGCTCAAACATCAATTCGGCAAGTTGGCGTGCAGTGTAATTGATTCGGCTAGGAATCAGATGAACCATTCCTGTGAGAAGGCAGATGACGACTGTAATTGAATTAAAGACACCATCACGATTCTTCGACTCGGGTAACGGCCCGACGAAGTCCATGCCGATCGCTTCCCACGGCCGGGTTGGTGGTGAAAGAGAATGCAACAAGCCATAAGGCTTCTGATTGCTTGGTTTACTCTGTTTGCAAGTCTTACAAGTCTCACAAAGACTGCTCACATCATCAACCATCTCTTTCCACCAGACGTACTCTCGCATATAGTCAAGAGTTTTCTTCGGCCCCAAATGAGCCAAGATAGAATGGGCTTCGGAGAAGACAATCTCCCGAACGTTTCTACCCTTGTACATGACATGTGGGATGCAAAGGCAAGTGTTATATTTGCCTTTCAAGTAAATAAGTCCATCGTGAACCTCGAAGTTCCGAAATTCTTTCGGTGCGGCGAGTATCTTCTGGAAGAAGGGGTCCTGGTCATATTTATTTCGCAGGAATTTGACCAGGTCTAGTCCATCCCAACCATCCTTTATCACAGGAAAGAGGGAAGGATCTAATTTATTTAATTCCGACTCGATCTCCTCGAGTGTCGGCTGACCGGAGATAGACGGACTTGGCGCGGGAGTGTCAATCAGTGGCTGTCCGCTTCCTTGGCTGGCGTTCTCAGTAACGTCTTGACGCAAATTTTGAATTTTGCTGGTACTCCCGCCCTCCTTTGCATTGCCTCGCGATGCAAACGAGCTCTTAGGCTTCTTCTGAGACCCTTGGCCCTCCTTGGACTTGTCTGCACCAGCACTTTGAATAGGTGGTGGTTTCCGCGTTGCAGAGCGCAAAACTCGCCCAGGCAAGGCCTCTTTGGCTACTTTTGCCTCAGCTTCGGCCTTTTCAGCGGCTGCTCGCGTTTCTGAACGCAAAACACGGTCGCTAGACAGTGCCAAGGCTTCCTGGCCTGCAAAGACCGGCATGGAAATGGAATTAATTTCCAAGACATCATTGTCGATGACATCATGGTACGTATATTCGCTACGCGCGCGCACCGTGCCCGGTGTCTCATTTGAGTAGATTCGAGACAGTGCATCAGCCAGAACATTTTCAGTTCCGGGTACGTAGACAACTTCAAAGTCAAACTCTGAAATCTTTTCAATCCATCTGGCTTGGCGACCCGACAAGTTCTTCTGATTCATTAAATGAATCAGGCCCTTGTGGTCGGTTACCCACTTGAAGTGGCAACCTTGTAGGATATCACGATGCCGGAGCATCGCCTCAACACCTGCAAGCATCTCAATTTCATGTACGGGGTAATTTTGTTGAGCGGAGTTTAACTTTGCTGAAAAGAACGCAGCTACTTTACCGCTTTTCCAGTCTTTTCCCTGGCAGATGACACCGGCAATTCCGGTACTGCATCCATCCGTTATGAGGAATATAGAGTCTGCATCTTTCCCATATGCCAAGGGCTCTCGGCGGTGGTTCCGATGATTGTGCGTGATGTATTTTACATCCTCAAACGCACGCTGATGAGTATAACCCCATCTAAACGGAACTGTGTCACCAGTGAGACCGTGTAGAACTCCCATAGGCACCCGAACGCGTGCAAGATCATCTGCTAAGTACCCAACTGACCCGAGGAATCCCCGTAGGAGGTCTCGATTGGTAGGTGTTTTCCAGTTGAGTACCGTGTCAACTTTATCAGGATCCATGCGGATACCTTGATCATCGACAATTCGGCCTAGAACCTTGAGTTCGGAACGCAGAAACTGCAACTTGTTCTCACCAAGGTATAGTTTCTCGCGTTTCAACACATCAATAATTAATTTGACATGTTTTATATGCTCCTCGAGCGTCTCGGAGTAAATGATGATATCATCAAGATACACATCCATGAAGCGCCCGATATAATCAGAAAATAGGTAATTCATCAGGGATTGATAAGTCGCAGGTGCGTTACAATCCCCTTGTTGTAATACGAGACTAACCATATTTCCATCTGGAGTTGTTACCGCTGTGCGGTCGACATGCGCTGGTTCAACTCGAATTTGCTCATAAGCATCTTGACCATCAATCAGAGATCTATACTTGCAGCGCGCAACACGCCGCAAAATCCCCTCCATGTCTGGCAAGGGGGACGACATCTTGTGAGTATTCTTATTACGTGCTCGTAAATCAACAACGACACGCAATTTCGGCGGGTTGGATTTGACTTTCGGAATCAGAAGCATTGGCGCGGTGTTCCCGGCATTGGTAATTTTCCAACGGCCTGCTCGCAGGTAGTTCTTTCGCTTTTCATCCCACTGAGGACGAAGAGCTTCAGGGCATCGTGACGGACGCCATGGCAGGACTTTATTCTCATCAATAAGAGGTATTGTATGATTTATCGCGCGCAATGGTGGTAACTCTGTTTCAGCAGCAGTTTTACATACAGGTTTCGCGTATTCAACCAACTCTGCGCGCGCAGCCTTAATGGCATCCAATTCAACCTCTAGTGAGTGCGAATAGATTCGCGCGGTAGCGACACCTTGAAGAGGTACGCTTTCAGCACTTCCAATGCAAACGCGCGCGGGATTTAAACCAATGCTCACCTTGTGCTGAAATAGCCAAGCCGTGCCCAGGATCATATCATATCCGCTCACATTCGCGACATAGAAGGTACGTGGACAACTTATATCTTGATAACTGAAATCGACGACCACAGAATGGTTGATTTTGGAGCGGGAACCTTGAACCGCTAACTGTAAAGTAATCGGTTCTTCAAGTTCTTCGCGCGGAAGTTGCAACTGATCTGCGACCGTGGTAGAAATCAAGTCACCTAGGGACCCGGAGTCCACCAAAGCTCGGAGTGGTTGGCCATTGACCCGGACCACTATAACCAGAGGTTTGGCGACGATTTTATTAGGTACCCGAGGCGTTGAAGCCGTGCGTGAAATTCCATGTACTTGATCTGCGGGGATTTGAACACCACTACAAAACAGTGGTGTCCGATGTTTGGGTAGAAGCTCACGTCGATCTTGGATTAATCCAAGCATGAAGGACAAGCTAGGTAGCATTCTCGGGTGCGTTATGAAACCTGCCTCGATGGCCTCGCGTTTATGCTCTACGAAGTGTAAAGTCTCTAATATTTCGAACTCCTCATGAGATATTTCTTGTTCGAATAAGGAGTAGAAATAACCGAAACTGGTCAGTTCAAAGTCATCCTCGAATGAATTTTCGCTGAGATACAACTTCAGGTTCATCTTCCGAACCCATCCAAGCAAATCCAGCTTCGGATTCAATAACAGTGAGTTCGAGATAAAATGCATCTCCTTTTGATTCTCTCGAATAGACTCCATAATTAAATAATCCGAAGAATGGCGCCTGGTCCTGCCACAAGTGACAGGAAGAACTCGATCTACCCGAAGTGCGTCAGGTTCGTGTCTACCCAACACTGACAGATATGTCTCTGATCCAAGTGCGAGCAGATCATCGACTGGCACTCGATGGATTGGTTTAGGCTTTCCGAGCCGTGGGATTCCCAACTGTCGGCCAAGTCGCACTGCATACAAAGCAGCCAACTCAAAGTTGGGCTCACGCAACAACCTTTCCGGCAAGACCGTAATTTCATCGAAGAATTGATCCCAGATAAGATAATCATTCTTAGAGGCTCGCGACACTTCAAACCGAGCTTGATCTCGACGCGGGTCATCAGTGGGAACTAATTCATCACCCGGGTAGGGTTGTAGAAATTCCAAGAGGGCCTTTGCGCCCTCCGCAAGTAGGTCACCGAGTTGGCGGCTCTGCCGTTTCACTGCAATATTGCCAATCCCTGACATATTTCTCAACAGGTGCATACGATCCTCAAAAGTCTCGTTTAAATCACCCGGAAAATGTGACGGGTTGAGTTCATCATCGTCAATTTCTGAGTCCGAATCACTGACTGACTGAAGGTCAGGTATGTCTGTCTCGTCGTCAGATATTTCTGACTCAGTATCACTGCGCAGTTGCAGCGCAGGCATGTCCGAATAATCATCAGAGCTCAGGGACAATATCTCAGAACTCGAGATGTCCGCAAAATCATAGTCCTCATTCGAGCCATTGAACTTGGACTTAGCCCATGCAACCAGATCGAAGGTACGATCCTTCAAACTCGATTTTGAGAGTGCTTGAGACTCCATACCGTAATGTACGATGTAAGTATCTTTGCCACTCTCAGAGACATCGATGTTGATATCTGAGGTTTGATTTTCTGCGGCTCGCAGAAGTAGGATTATCATCGCGCCATAGGCATCTCCTAATTCAATAAGATAACGCTCTTCACGCGGGACTTGCCCGGGATCTTCGCCGCGAGCAACTGCAAGTTGCTTTGCGTACCAAAGTCCCAGCGCGAACGTTGGATCCTGCAAGTCTCTACTCAGAATTACAACGTCCTCGAACGTCCTGTTGTCCATTATGACATGTTCCGTAGGTGAAATCTCGTAGATCAAAAACCGTTTCTCGGTCTGAGCATCACCTTCAGCTGGGAAGGGTTGCGCATACTGAAGTACAATCTCAGCAAAACGAGCTGGTAAGTCACCGATTGGCTGCGACGGCGTTCTTTCAGTAGTGGAGAAGTCGAAAATTTCCTCTTGGGTATCCTCGCCCTCCTCGACTTCTAGCTGAACAGCAGTCGAGCCAACATGAAGAGTTTCAACCACCTCAGTCGTTTCATCAAGAATTGGGTCAGTTTTTATCGCAACACCGTGCGCACCGAAACCAGGAGGTTTACCCTTCTGTTTCGATACTACCATGTTGAGTTGAGGACAATTCCTCGCTATGTGACCTGCACCTTCGCAGTTCAAACATAGACCAGCGGCCAATAACTCGTTCCGCTTCTGAGGGGACAATTTGCGCTCCCAAGGTCGATTATCTTGGGAACTTGACCCAGCAGATGGTTGCTGAGGTTTCTTACTCACGTCCCTTTTTCCATTGGAAAAATTCGCCGAAGAAGTGCGCATAACCTCGTTTCGATTACGAGGAACAAATCGCCCTCCACGGCCGCGACCGCGGTCATTGCGAACGAAATTATTGAGTCTACGCGACCCATTTTGAGTGTCATTCCTACGTCCGGATGGGCTGGAATTATTGTCTTTCGACTTTAAACCCAGGAAAATTTCAGCACGTTCCGCGCCTGCGACGACTTTGTCCCATTTGGACTTCTCCGGATCATAGTCCTTACGCCAGAGTTCGGTTTGGATATCCGTGCGCAGGCTGCGCCAATATTTCACAACTTTTTCCTGGTCATCCTTTAATCCAATCATACTGAATATATTTTCGAATTCAGTAGTGTGATCTGATACGGACTTGTTGTTCTGGTAACAACGGTTCAAAAGGTCACGCTGTTTCATACGGAAATCAGGCGGGAAACAAAATTTCAACATCTCAATAAAGAAATCTTGCAAAGTCCAGCTCGATCTACTCGAGCGAACTTTCCGATTGAAAAAAGTACGTGCTTTCCCCTCCAAATAGTAGCTGAGCATTAGAACTTGATCTTCAAGGTCAACGCGACCCAATTTCAAATACTGAGTACTCTCGTGAATAAATTGTAAGTAACGGTCCGAATCAGCGGAACCGTCATATTTATTCGGAGGTATGGGTTTAATTATCATCTTGGACTTCTTGCGGTGAGCATCATTCGCGATCGCCGGTGTGGAATCAGCACCCGCGGCCTCCGATTCATCATCGCTTGATGAACTTGCCTCGGAACTCGAGGAAGAACTCGACGGATCATCTGGCGGCGATGGCGGCTGTCCAACACGCTTAGTGTCACGAATGACCTGCTCAAAGAAACCTCCCGGCGGTAGCCGGCCTGCCACGGACTTGCTGGGGTGTTTTTTTTGGACCCTCATTTACGGGTTTCTGAGGCTCTATGTGCATTTGTTGCACAACGCTGTCGCGAACAGCGTCTTCAGCCTTACTGGTTGATTTATTAACCTTGTGTGATTTTTGACGTCGTTTGAGCTCTTTCAAGTGCTTCTTTGCGCTTGAAATCTCGTCTGAGAGACTCTGGCCAGAGTTTTGCTCACCGCTCTTGCGCGGTGGCGTGCTCACAACAACAGTAGGCGGTGATTCTGCAAAGTTGACACCTGGATTTTCAGGTTCAACTTCAAAATCATTGTCAAAGAATCCAACCGGCGTAGACTTTGGTTCAGATTTAACCTGCTGGCGGATTTCTTTGAAATTCTCAAGCGCTTCTCGCTGCGCGTTGAGTTCAGTCTCGGAGAAATTCTCCGAGAAATCAATTGCGCCCCAATTTCTTGGATCAAAGCCTTTGCCTTTATTTTTGGATGGGCCAGACTCGACCTCGGGGGAAGACTCGCCGCGTGGGACCGTAAAACGGGCCATTCGGGGAGCCTGAGGAGTCGACTCAATAGGTGGAGTCAGCTCCGAACCTTGTGGAGCGGATTTTGCCGAGGCCGGCACAGAGCCTTTATTCCCCGAAAAATCACCTTGAGGCTCCACTGTGGAGCGCTGGGATTCCACGCGGGCACGAAAGCCCGCAGCAGCGAGCTGCCCGTAACGATGGGACAGCTTGAGGAGGTTCTCGGGACTCATGTCGTGAGTCGCAATCTCAACAGTCGAAGTGAGTTCAGATGTATTTGTTTCACGACTACTGTGCGATACAGTGCGCTCTCGATGAGTACGAGAAGTTTTCTTAGTTACCGTGGTCCAATTATCATCATAAGAACCCTTGTCAGAGTCCAGCTGACCATAATCGACATCCGCGGTGAGAAGGGGGACCGTTTCAGAACGGGTATAACTTTCCCTCCCAGGGGAGGTACTCGTGTGTGCGCTAGGCCCACGAGGGGCCTGCGAGGGGGAAACCACCCGGCTGTACAGCATTCCGGGTGATACGGGATGCGACCTGGGACTCCTAGGCGAACTCAGGTCAACGAGAGGACCACTCACATCCTTGCCAGAGCTTTGGCTGGTAACCGAGCTGCTTGATTGGCGAGAGATCGGAGGGATACGACCTTCGCGAACGGCAGCACGAGTAGGGATAGGAGAACGTCCATGCATATGAGCCATTTTTACGATTCTTCAGTGATGGCGATCCAAGCAACGTCGGTATTGTTGGTGTGATCAGACCAAGTAAACCAGAGCAGAGCAAAGATCAAAGTATTGAGTCAAAAAGATGTGACGGAAGCGAGAGTTTCGAGTTCCGGCACACAAGAGAGAGCTAGAGCGAATCCGATATGACTGTGGTAAGTTATAGATTCACTGAGGAACCGTATCTACGACAGCTAGGTATTTATACTAACATCATGTGGCGGTACGATGGAATGATGAATGAAACGAAAAGGGAAGGAGTGTGGAGTAACGTAAGGTCAAACTAAAGGAGATACGGAGAGGAAGGAAACGAAATAATAAGGAGTGTATGGTGAGATAAGGGGAAAGGAAGTAAGTAAAAAATAAATGAATGAACGCGTACTATGTGACGGTCACTTCCGTTACACTAGCGCGCGACGATCTCAAGTCTCCATCTCGGCATTTCCACCAGCACCGCTACCCGAACCCGATGCGTTGGGTCCATTGGCAGCTTCCGCAGCCCTGTGGCGATCTTCAAGCTCGCGCTGCTTCTTCGCACGCAAAGCCTGAATATCTGGCGCGTTAACCGCATCAGAAGCCCGCGTAGCGGCTCTGAGAGCTTTGGCATCACGCTGCCTCTGCTCGGCCCGACGCCGCGCGCGGTCACGCCCAATGATTGCCTCCTGACCTGCCTGGAAATCAACCTCACTAACCAAGACCATTCCCTAGGTACTGGCGGGGAGATGTCTGCGTCGCGGGCCTGCATGTGAAGGAGCGTAGCAATGCGACCTTCGAGAACGAAGTTGAAGGCGCTGCGTTCGTAGTCGTACGTCCCCCAACGGAGATCGCTGTTGTCACGGGTGTTGTTGCCAACGTATCTACGACAGCTAGGTATTTATACTAACATCATGTGGCGGTACGATGGAATGATGAATGAAACGAAAAGGGAAAGAGTGTGGAGTAACGTAAGGTCAAACTAAAGGAGATACGGAGAGGAAGGAAACGAAATAATAAGGAGTGTATGATGAGATAAGGGGAAAGGAAGTAAGTAAAAAATAAATGAATGAACGCGTACTATGTGACGGTCACTTCCGTTACAAGTTCAATCTCAGAGACAAGTTGCATCCGCTCTCTAGGTGAGCTCTCTGTCTCAATGGTATTCAGTCTGATACTTTCTATTCCTCGATCTCGAATTTAGCTGGTCCTACCAGGGCATCCTTCCTTTCCGACAATTTGAATCCCTCAGTCCGAACGAAAACTAGCGCGCTGATGTCCCACGTATGACTGTTGTCACAGCACACCCTTCTTCAATCCTCCTTTTCTCCTGGGATTGCCCTGTGAACTTTCGCGGAATCCCATTCTCAATAATCCCCGCCCTTTAACCGTAAACTTGTTTCTCTAATTTCTTTTCCACCTACTGAACTCTCGCGGATTCCCAAAGAATTTTGATTTATCAATCTCAATCTTTACATATTCACCAGCGTCTTAGGCCACCCCTAATGCAATCGTTCTCAGCCAACACCCTGGGTTTCCCAGAGAGTTCTCGTGCGCTATCTCTTTTTTTTTCCCCCAACCCCCAACTTGCAATTCTAGGCCAAAAATCTCCACCACTGCTAGACAACAGCTCTCAGTCTAGAAGGAAGACTACAGTGAAGAAATGGCAGCGAAGGAGCGGTGCCTTCTATAACTTCGGCATGTGTCATCGAATCCTTTCCCCCTCTGCATGACTGCGAGGCTTCTTTCCCGTGTGTATCCTCGCAGATATGATTGAATTCCTTATGAGGGAGTTGTGTCTCGCGCTCCTCCGTTGATTTTTTCCATGCCTCGTACCTCCCAATTTCCCTCTGCTTTTCGTTTGTTCTGCATATGCGGGAGCGCAAGAGCAAGGACCAGCAGGTTTTGTTTCCTCCACGCATTCTCTTCATATAGCACTTCTGTCCTCGTCGTCTTCCACTTTCTTGACTCTGCCAATACCCTGATGGGTATTCAGACACGGTACCCATGAGTGCACAAGTCTTGTGCATTCCGCGTTACAGTTCAGTTACTTTCTTCATTGCATTCTTTTCCCCTTCCACCCTTCGCTCTGTGCGACGATCCACCTCGACATTACCTCTCTATTCTCGTCGGCGGCATCCAGAGAACGGCGCTGACTGCAGGGGAGGATCATTTTACGAAACCACAACGACAAAAAAAAAATTGAAACGGGAGTAGTCTGGCCATGGTGCGTCGAATCCATTACAGAATTCCTTGCCATCGATATGCCCTCCGCCTGGTCCTGGATCAACATATCCTTCTTCCTCTCGCTCCCTCCTAATTCCATTTTCATGTCCTTCCTCTTCAGGAAGGGAACCTGGGCCCATGCTCCCGGTTTAGATACATATAGGTTTTTTAGAATCCTAGGGATCAATACACAGTGGCCCTTGACGCCCTTGACGACAAATGTGTATCAGAGGGGGTAGAACCCACCCCCAAAATTTAGGGTTGATTGGATAACATCTGGCTTCACATCAAATTTTTGCAACGCCTTCTCTTGGCTGGGGCTAGATAACAGTCGGGTACCCGTCCGTCAAGACCAAAGGTGGGGTCCTGAACGGGACGGTCCTGAGAGTATTCGGCGTATACGGCGTATTTTACGAGTTGTGTTCCGCAAACTTCCGGAGTCCAGACATTACAGCAGATCTCCAGTGCAAGCAGCCGAGAATATTAATGCACTTGCGAGAAGCCTTCGCAAGCGTTCCACTGCAGTGTTTCATCAGAATCTGGCGGCTCTCAGCGGTCTGAATTTTAAGTGGAGATGCTTAGCCGGTGATAAGCGTTCAATTCTCCAAGGGCCGATACGTGCCCAATCGTGGTAAGCGGCAGCGAGGGAAATATATGCCGATGGCAATCAACCTCGGCATTCAATGGCCGGCAAATTATACCCCGTGGCATCGGCGGCCCGCCATATTTCTGGCAGAAGCCGTTTATGCGCAAACGGCCGGTTACGGGACCCCGTTTACGGGTCAACCCGTAGCGTCCACGTACCGTCTGAGCCCGGCCATAAGCTGCTGACGGTACGGGGAGTAACCGTTTTTACGGCCCGGATTTCCGTAAAATTACGGGACGGTTTGATGCTATAATTAGGAGGAGCGGGCCGCGTCAAGGCCGCGTGCCAGTGCTTCTGACTCTGAGAATCACAGTGGCCTCAACATCTTCCCAGCCACTGCTGAAAATAGCGCGACTCCCACCGTCAGCACCAATCAAGCTGTCTATTGTCCTGCTCGTAACCCACCAACCGAACCTGCAACATGGCTGTCTCGAGCTCTCCCTCATCTTCTACGACCATCCTCGCCGCTTTTGGCACCTTGATCGGCGTGTACTACGCCTACAACATCGCCTGCTTTCTGTATTTCTACGTACTCCACCGCAGCACGCTCTCACGTTACCTCCAACCCCCCACATCTCCCCCCACCTCTGCCTCCGCCTTTGATTCTCACCCCTGGGCACTCATAACGGGTGCAAGTGACGGCATCGGTCTAGGCTTCGCACACGAGCTCGCATCCCACGGCTTCAACATCATCCTGCACGGCCGCTCTCCCACCAAACTCGCCGCCGTTGCAACCGCACTAAAGGCCGAACACCCACACATTTCCACCCGTCTCTTTGTCCTCGACGTCTACCCCAGCAGCGCCGCCGCCATCGATGACTTTGTTCGCAGATTGGTGCAAGACGGCGTCCACATACGCGTGCTAGTGAACAACATCGGCGGTGGTGGGATCATAAACCCCACGTTCCAGCCGTTCGCCCAGCTCACCCCCGTCGACGTACAGAAGCTTTTCGACTTCAACGTTGGCTTCCCCACGCTGCTCACGCGTACGCTCCTGCCAGTCATGCAAGAGCCCGCGCTCATCCTGAACCTCGGATCCTTGGTCGCCAGGGTCCCCGGGCCCATGCTAACCGTCTACGCGGGGTGCAAAGCATTCAACATGCAGTGGAGCAGGAGCCTCGGCGTCGAACTGCGCGCCGGGGCCAAGGACGTGGAAGTCATGGGCCTCCTAGTAGGCGAGGTACAGTCCTCTCGGCATCAGGAGCTCGTGGGGCCGTTCGTATGCACGTCCAGGATGTTGGCGCGGAGCGCGCTGGATCGGGTTGGGTGCGGGAGGCACATTATCGTGCCGTGGTGGAGACATGCTGTTGCTTCAGTGCTTGTAGGGTGTTTCCCGGATGCGGTGGTGGATAGGATCATGGTGGGGACGAACGTGACGCGGATGGAGAAGGATAGGAGGATTGCGGAAGAGGAGAAGCGGAAAATTTGAGCGGCGCGGAGAGTGCGTTATGGATACTCGTGCTTATTCCTTTGGTTTTTGACGTTGTAAACGAGTCCCACATCGGAACAGTATCAGTATTTTCCATGCCCTTCCACATCTCAGAATATTGATGCAACGCAACTCAAAAGTCGAATCACCACTCGCAGATCTCAAGAGTTATCTTTCAGTGGCCTCGGAAGAACTCGAAGTACTTGGAAGTTTGTAAGGTGGATCGCGTCGATGTCTTCGTTGCGCGCTGAGACCCCTTTGGTATGGCAAAAGATTCGGCGAAGATTTGTACTGTTATGCCACCCGGTGGATTCGAACCACCGTCGCCTCCCTCGGACCGACGCTAGTGCTCCCTCCACCGGAAGTGGGCGACCGACCTTGGTCCACGACGGCTTTCCTTGCAGTCCCAGATCTTGAATAGACCGGTATCTCGGGATCGCATGTTCACGGTCGGATGATGCCTGTTTGCAAACTTCTGGATGAAGTCGGTCATGATTCTGGAGGTGGAAAGTCAGTCTCAGTGAAATTCGACTTATTTGGGTCGGAATTCCTCCTTGGCCCAGATGGGTAACGGATGGGGGGGGCCGCCCGGGGGATTGTATGGGTAGGACCATTCACGATATCGAGTCAGGGCAGAAGGGAGGAGCAGAGAATGTGCGAAAGGTGATGCGATCACTCCTAGTTGATCTGAATTCAGCTGGTGTTCAAGGGGATGGTAGCAGATGCGAACGCCAACGCGTGCAGCACCACGCGCGGACACTATATGTAGCTCCCCGCCCCATACAGCGCTCGCGGACGTCCTGTCACGAGGAGGAGGAGGAGTATCCTCGTGCATCGCGCATGCGCCTCTTGCACTAGACGGGTGGTACGACAGGCACCACCAACGGCACCGTGGATTGGACATCATCGCCTGGCCCCACCACCCGTACCCGCTGCGTGCATACCATGATCCACAATCATCCACCTGCAGACCCGCCGCACCCACGGCCGCCCACCTCTCAATCCCGGCGGGCGCGCATGAGTGGCATCGGAGGCGGACACGGACGCACGACGTTCGTCTACACCATCTGTAAAGCCCCGCCGCCAGCGCTCTCGGTATCCATCGGAGCCCCGCCCACGCCGAATGGAAAAAGGAGATAAAAGACTCACCTCACCCTTCGACCGTTCCACCCATCGTTTCGACGTGGTACTGACCACGAACATCAACAGCCCTGTCGTTCTCGTCGTCCGCGTGGAGAGAATGCGCCAGCGGCGACGTGGATGATCTGTAGATACGAGGGTCAGCCCGAAAAGGAATTTTTAAAGCGCCGCAGAAGAAGAAAGGGTGCTGCGAGTGGGTACGAAATTTAAAAGCCCCCGAGTCCGGGGAGCGCGACGAAGGGGAGGCATTGCGCCCTCGGGCCGGTAAGGTATAAAACCCGGGCGGAGAACGAAGATGGGAAGGAATGCAATACATACCAGTCATCGCATCAAGGAGCGAGTTTGGGGAACGCGCTGCATGCGAAGTCGGTCCGTTGCGACCTGCAGGACAGGGTAAAATGTGATGAGATCAGGAGGCGCGATGTACGCGGGCGCCAGCAACGGGGCCAAAGAAGGCAGAGGGGGGCAACGACAAGGCGGACACAAGAGATCTCCAGCAAGGAGAAAAAACGACTAACCCTGACAGCCCTAACTCGGTACCTCAACTTCGGCTAATCAGTGATTTGGGGCATCCATCAAGTCGCTTCCGTCCCGATTCTGCCCCAACTCCGGAGTTGGGGCAAAATTTATCGGTCAAGTGTTTCACGATTGAGCTCCCAACTTCTGCCCCAACTCGAGGTAAATTGAGGCAGAATTGGGGCAGAAGTTGGGGCACGAATTGGGGTCAAAAAGTTATATATGAAACACCCTATTGATATCTAATACAGCGACGCGAAAGATAAATACCGCCAATGTCGGCTTGTTACACCCGCAGGTAGAAACCTCGATCATGCGCGGGCGCTAATTACAGGGCGAAATGGCGAAAACCCACGGAACGCCTCGCGTCGCAGGTAAATATCCACTTCATCAAAGTCGGCGCTGTTCTGGCGATCCGGGACTTCAACCATTCCCCTTTCGTAGCGGCCTGCAATATATATAATGTGTTTTGCAGAGTGCTCGCTAGTTTTTCGCTTGTTCGTACCATGTTCAACAACAACTTCCCCCCAATGGGTCACTTCGACCAGGACACCACGACGACAACCGTTTCGACCACAGTTACGCACACCCACACGGATACCGACGCGCACGCGCATATTCCCCACATGGTTCCTCACGCGAGCCACGACGCCACGTACTGTGCGTCTCAATTTGAATGCTACGACGCGTAACCTGCCACTGACCCGCGCCGCGACAGTCTACTACCGTCTCTTCACGCGAGACTCCGAGCCCATCAACTCGGCGCTGGCGTTCCAGGACGGCGACCCCTCGCTGGGCCGTGTCTCCCGCCAGCGCCTGCGCATCTCCGCCAACGCCCGCCAAGGCGAGCTGCTGAACTGCGCCCAGCTCACGCTCGCGCTGTCTAAATTCGAAGGGAACAACGATCCCATCCGGAATGCTAATGTGCACAACGACGATGGCCCGATGCACGCGGGGGACAAGGTGCAGGAGTGGCAGGGCCGTAGTCCCGAGACCGCGGTCGGGATCGTCCTCGGGATGAGCGCCGTCCAGGCCCAGATTTATTTCGGCGGAGGGGCCCAGGTGCAGCAGCGACAAGGGGCGCCGCCCGCGGCGGCTGGTGGTGTCTTTGGCGTCAGTCTGTCTGGCGCCCAAGCTGGATTTGGAGGCCCTCCGCCGCCGAAACCGTCTGCAGAGGAGATTGCGGCGGCACGCGTCGAGATGGAGAAGTTTCAGGGCGGCATGATGAATGGTTTCACGTCGATGATGGGCGCGTTTGGGCAGGGGGCGGGAGGCGGCAATGGCGGGATCGGGGGCGGCTTCGGCGGAATGGGAGGCGGTTTCGGTGGCATGGGAGCTATGGGTGGCATGGGCATGGGGAACGGGCCGAGTGGCATGGGCATGGGTAATATGATGCCCGGGGGCGGGCTCGGCGGGATGATGGGAGGCGGAGGCATGCCGACTGGGGCCAACTCAATGTTTGGTGCGAGCATGTTCGCATCGATGGGCCAGTCGTCCACGCCGCCGGCGCACGAAGAGGGGACACCGGAGGCGTGAGGCTTTTATTTTCTGCATGTAGGTCTTCAAGGGTCGATTAATACTCCTTTGTATTGAGCTTGAACTTATAAGGACATTATTCAGGCAGATGTTAATGTTTTCGAGACGGATTTGAATCATACTGGGCTGGAAGGGCATCTTCGTGATGAGCGTTCGACACTGTCCTTATAGCGGGGTGCTTGAAATTGAACGTCGGTGGTTGAAGGAGAGGTTGAGGGCAGTAAATCAACATACGGGGAACATTGTATGGATGTAAACCTGGAACAACGTTGAGTGGGTTCCGAGCCAAGAAAAATAGATAAAAAAGGCAGACTACCGATTCCAAAAATCTCCGAGGAGAGCTGACTGACCATGCACGGCATTCCCATTGAACGATACTGGAAGTTGAAACTGTGGAGAACTGGAAATTAGCGTGGGCTCGGGAAACCGAGTAAACCAAGGGAGTACTCGCACATGGAGGTCCAAAGAAGCTCAAGAGACTCGAAGAGAGCCTCGGTCATCCGCAAGTTGGACCATAGATAACGGCAAAATAAAATACTTGAACGGCAGACGCAAAGATCAAGGCCATGGGAATTGCATCCCAGAGGTCGGGATTCACGCCGCTGAGGACTGAGTGTAGGCAGTGAGAGTGATAGAAAAGGTTGGAGGAGGTGTTGACTGAATATCGCGGTTACGGTGTACTGGTCGCGCATAAACAACCCGAACGAATACAGCTCAACCTTACCTTTGCTTTACTATGTCCACATCCACCAACACATTCTCATCTACTGCCAAGCTTGGCGAGTACTTCGCCAGGCTGCCTTCGTGCAAAGCTGACGGAAAGAACTACGTGTTCTCCCGTGATCGCTTCAAGTTTGCGATCGATGCGGCCGGTCTTAGTGATCACTTCGAGGATCCATCGATCTCGAAGGAGCCCGTCGAGCCAGTAATCGTTGATCCGCTGGTTCCAACCGCGGATGAGACGAGGGCAAACGACGCGTATTTGACGCGTCGTCGGTTCTGGAGATCAGAGCAGGCCGTTATTAAACAGGGCCTCGCAACGACGATTCCAGACTCACTCTTCCTCAAGGTGAAGGGTGAGAAGACCGCCAAGGAGATGTGGGACAAAGTGAAAGCTCACTTTGAGAAGAAGTCCCAAATGGTCACCGTAGATCTGCGACGCAAATTACAAGATGAGCGATGTGCAGAGGGAGGAGACGTGAAGGAACACCTCACGATACTCGAGAGGTACAGGGAAGACCTGATCGCCATGGGCGCTGACCCAGGCGACAAAGAGTTCGTTGCCATCGTGCTCGGCTCACTTCCGAATAACTGGGAGACTTACCTTAGCGCGCTTACCGGCGCAGCCGCACTTCTTGGCAAGAACCTTGATCCAGACACGGTGCTGCAAGGTATCAGTGATGAAGCAGACAGAAAGTCAGCAAAGAAAGAAAGAACTGACTCACAACCGGAAGCCGCGTTCTACGGGAACAGCGGTAGGAAGCCCAATAATAAAGGCAACATCAAGTGCTATAACTGCAATAAGAAGGGACATATGTCCAAAGATTGCTGGGCTAAGGGCGGCGGAAAAGAAGGACAAGGTCCTCACCGCAAGCCGAAGAGCCAAGCCAACTCAGCTCAGGCGCAAAAGGAATTTGACGCCGCTTGGTGCGTAGCTGAGGGATATGACGGCAAGTTTGATGAACTTGATGAACAAGAGTCGGAGAATGATTGGTTCGAAGACGATAGCTATGCGGATATGCCGCCCCTGCAGGACGTCTCAGATAGTGATGACGAAATTCGAGAGAAGAATAAACCTGAGGAGATTCAGACTGCGGAAGAAGTGAACAAGAAATTTTCACTCACCGCAGAGAGAATAAAGCTGATCGCTGCGGTAGCTACGACTAGTGACGATCGTGAGCTCGACATTTATGACTCCGGTGCAACCCAGCATCTGACACCTTCCCGAAACAGACTGCTGAATTTTCAGAAGATTGAACCATGAGGAATTGTTGCCGCTGACAACAAGAAGTTCGAAGCGAACGGGAAAGGCGATATGTATATAAATGTACCTGACAAAAATAAACAGTCAGCACGAGTGCTTGTTAAGGACGTACTTTATGCCCCGAGCATGGGAGTAACGTTGCTTTCAGTTGGAAGAATTACACAGGCAGGCTATAAGCTGCATTTCAGAAGCACAGATTGTAAGATATTTGATCAGAGAGGCCGGCGCATTGGAATCATCCCATTTGCTCACGGTGTATACTCTGCGGACGATGCTCCGCTAGTAGCAACCCCAGAAGAGCTACACCGCTTACTCGGTCATATCCCGATTGAAGCGGCAAGAACCCTAGTTAGAAATAAGTTCATCGAGGGAATTGAACTCGATGAAACTGGACCTACTCCACCGAAAGATTGTGAATCATGTCTGCATGGCAGAATGACCCGGAAACCGATCAGTAAGCCCGCAGAACGCGAGGCTAAAGGGGAGGTAGGCGACGAGATACATACCGATGTATGGGGACCAGCATCCGTAGAAACGCCGCAACATAATAGATATTATGTGTCTTTCACGGACGAAGCATCTCGTTACAGTGTCGTTGTGTTAATGCACGCGAAAAGCGACACCTTTGACGCCCTAAAGACTCTTGTGGCACGTTGGGAACGCGAATCAGGGCTAAAGATAAAGGTCTTGCATTCTGATAACGGTGGGGAGTACAAAAGTAAAGAATTCGATAAGTACCTCGCCGAGCACGGAATCCAACGCCGCCTGACTGCACGACACGCCAGAGTATAACGGCGTCACGGAAAGGCTGAATTGGACGCTTCTAGAAAAGGTCCATGCAATGCTGCACGCAGCAGACTTGCCTGAACATCTGTGGGGAGAAGCATTAAAGCATGCAGTATGGCTGAAGAACCGTACCTCCACGAAGGCGCTCGGTGGGAAAACACCTTACGAGGTATTCCACAAGAAGAAACCAGACCTCCGCCACATACACGAGTGGGGATGTAAAGTCTGGCTCCATACAAGCCATGGGAAACTCCAAGGACGGGCACGCGAAGGGCGATGGCTTGGTCTGGATGGAGAAACAATCGACGGGAGTAGAATATATTACCCGGACAAACGGAACATTCGCGTAGAGCGCAGTGTGCGATTTGCAGAGGGCAGCAGAGGTGGAGAGCTATACAAAGTATTGAATGAGGGGAATAATGCGGAAATTAGAACGCAAGAAACCTCTGAAAGCATTCAACACGTACCTGAGGAGGCTCCTGACCCGAACCTCATACAATTGCCCGAGTCTCCGCTCACAACACCACCCCAGACTCCATCCGGGAGTACTGCACCGAAATCGCAGAAAGCAGTCGTGCCTCGCGATATAACCAGCAAGATTGATGTCCGGAATATTCTTGAGGGTGGCAGGACGCGTCGTTCCGCGCATAGCCCAGCTGCTTCAGAGGGAGAAAATCATGGCATCCCCAGTCAACAGAGACTTCGCATTTGCAGGTCTAGGAGACATGTCGGATTCCCGGATTGGCCGCTGTTCAAGCAGGCCATGGACGACGAGATGGAAGCGATGAAGAAGACGCGTACATTCGGTGACAGCCTGAGATTTGTTCCCAGGCTTCCGGGCCGGAATGTTGTCGGCTCTAAATGGGCGCTCCGAATCAAGCGCAAAGCAAACGGCGAGATAGATAAATATAAGGCTCGCTTAGTCGCAAGAGGCTTCACCCAAGTGCAAGGAGTAGATTATTATGAGACATTCTCACTTACAGCTAAATTGTCTTCGTTGAGATCAATCTTATCCCTCGCGGCACGCTATGATTGGGACGTGAAAGTCTTTGATTATTCCTCAGCATTCTTGAATGGAGAATTCACAGCTGAAGAGGAGATATTTATGGAGCAGGCACCGTACTACAGCAACGGCAACCAGAACGAGGTGATCAAGCTCCAGAAAACCATCTACGGACTAAAGCAGTCAAGCCGTAAATGGTATGAGAAACTCACTGGCGAATTAGGGAAACTCGGAATTTATCCGCTGAATTCTGATCACTCAGTGTACCGTGTCGTTCGAGATGATAGATTTGCGATTATTGCGATTCATATCGACGACAGCACCATCACGGGAAACTCGCCGGAGTTGATTGATCAGATTCAGGAGGAAATCTCCAAGCTGTTGAAAATTACAATGCTTGGGGACATTGAGTGGCTATTGGGAATGGAAGTGAAGCGAAATAGGGATGCACGCAACCTAGCGTTGTCCCAGACGATATACATTGATTCGCTCCTCCGTAAGTTCAACATGGAACACTGTAAACTAGTTTCCACACCACCAATAGCAGTAACGATCTGTGGCTTCTGTAAGAACTCTGGAAAGCATACAGCGCAAGCAGGGGCAGCAGTACTCTTCGGTTATACTTCTCGTTTGAATGGCTCCGTTCGCGTTTGGGGGGAACAGAACAATGCACGTGCTGACCTGGTAGCGCTACTTCTCGCTGTTCAACACGCGCCGAAAACTAAAAGCCTTGTCATTTCAACAAGATCGGAATATGCGATTCGTTCCATCACAGACTACGCGTACAAAAACGATGCATGCGGTTGGACATGCGTGAATGGTGATATCCTTAAATTGATAATTGGGTGGATCCGATGCCGAACGGCCCCGGTTCACTTCAATCACATTCCCAAGGACAAACTGTCGGAGTTCTACAAAAGAACGAAGGAGCTGGCAATGAGTGGCTTCGAACTGCCGAGGCGTACTCTAGATACTGCAAATAAGTATGTCCCTGGCCCCATTCCCCCACTCCCGTCCAACACTCAACCCCTTGATGCGGAGAAAATTACCTCAGACTTGAACCACCCAGAAATACCGGATATAGTACCTGTACAACGCAGATCGGAGTACCCAGCTTCTCATCGTGGACGAGACCGCCTGCATGCCATTTGAGAACAAAACCGTAAAAGAATTGTTAGAGGCCCCCTCCGCTGCAATATTTTAGAAGGAAATCAAAAAGCTGTCAGATCCCGCCCCCATTCCTGTATCTGTAACCGCAGAAGCACTCCGCGACGTGTTTGAAAACCGACTTAACCCACCTGAACTTCTTCCGGAGTCGTTCGACGCAACGGAAAATAAGTTCAATCGGTTCCTAGCTGCACTTATCCCGGAATGCACCACAGATTCCTCAGACGAAGGCTTCTTCTTTACTGAATGGACAGAGGAAGATATCGAAGAGGTGAAAGACCACATTCGCAAACACGGCTTCGATAGTGCGACTGGGGAAGACACCATCCTTTATGGTGAAACTCTTGAGATCCCCAACGACTCACTTGCCTAGCTTTGCAACGAATGTATTCGCCGTTGTGATGGTCCTTCCATTTGGTTCAGAACAGCAATAATTGGCCTCCTCAAGAGAGGGAAATTAAACTCTGACCCCGATAGCTACAGAATTATTGCTCTGGAGAGTTGCGTGCTCAAGCTCCTAACACTAGCATTATTCTGCCTCCAAATCCGAACTTCGTTACAATTGGCCTAAGTGACTGGTTTTTGATTGTTGACACATAAATTAGCCCAAATCACACCCAAACCACCTTACTTTGTGGTTGATGTTTGACCTCGCTCCCGTCGGCTACTGACCCTAGAAACAACCTAGGATGTTTCCCCATATTCAAATACACCCCTCCCTGAAATGTCGGCTCAAGCGCCACATTATAGCATCCCCCACAAATAATTATCTGAATGACACCGAAAAACTAGATTTCAGTTTAACCCGCTCCTCCAGCGCATTTGAAAAAAATCTTTTAACCTAGCCCATTCTATCACTCACAATCCCACGAATTGCGGTCATTTTGAGCCTATTCATGAAATATTCCGTGCCATATCACGCGAGATGTTGGCAGTTTTGTTGGTAGGTTTTTCAAATTGATGCATGTTTGATCGAGTTCCCGACCTACGCGCCCGAAATTTAAACTGACGCGGCCTAACTTCTTGATGTCATCCCGACGCGTCATGAACCCCACTCTAAGTTTTGAGCCACCTCTCCAATACATCCCCTTTACTTGTGACCTAACTGACACCTACGCACCGCCTACGCGCCTATCCCGCGGGTAATCCCAAACATTCCCGACCGAGCAGCCCTCGACGCCATTGCCTACTTGCCAATAAATTCCTTCACACTGCAACCTAAGTGACACCTACGCGCCTTCGGGCCGATACCTACGCCCCATCTACGCACCTACGTCGGCAGCTTTGCCGATTCTTCCCGAAGCTAGCGTATGCCAACCTACGCCACCGTCCAGTGGCGGCCTAACCCTATATCAACACAATTCACTCTACCTCACGTTCTCGGCCTACGCCGGCACTTACACACCTACGCAGACCAACGTACCCACCTACCGCCGCCGCAACTCAACCTACGTGCCCCTATGTGCCCTACGCCCTCATACTCGCCGGCGTTCACAATCACCAAGACAACCCACTGCCCGACATCACATCCCGAGAAATCCCGCATCGCCAAAAGTGTCGGAGCCTTTGAAGGGACCTAAAAGGGGTTTTAAATCGCGCCAAGCCCTTTAAAGTCTCGTCAAGGCGTGTACCGAGCTTCCAAGCCGCCCCCAAGCGAATTTAAACTCTAATAGCCCTTTAAATCGCTCCCAGGACTTGGGAGCACTTTAAAGCGCTTGCAAGGGTTTCAAAGCGCGCCTTGTGCTTTTAAACACTTTCAAATCCCTTCACACATCTACACCTTACAATGCACCAATGACAAGAAGACAAAAAGTGAATTTATTCGTCGAAGTACAAGCTAGTGATACATATCTCAGCCTGGAACATCCACAGAAACACAATAAAGTCAGTTTAGTGCAACGAATCGAAGCGGTAACTCACCGTTCAGGAATACGAGTGCAAGTTCGAGCGTTAGACACTTAGAGAATAATTAATGATAATGCTATATCTCGGAAGCGTCGTAACTTACTTAACATAACAGCGTTGAGCAGCGTGCGGAGGGAACAACTGGAAAGAGATCAGGTCATGAACCAGCCCGAGGAGACGACGTACTCGGTACAGTTCAAGTTGGATACAGAGCGGCTAGCAAAGGATGTGACCGTGTTAGCAAGGAATGAGCACCCAGCTCGGAGAACAAACACCTACTTCGAGCAACGAGAGCAATCGTGGATCTAACCATTCAAGCGTCAGCGGCTGCCAAAACAGGACAACGACACTTACCTTTGGGCGGTTTAGGTGCAGAGCATCTATAGATAAATTAGTACACGACAGAGGACCTTGGAGGTACACGCACTTATTCTAGTGATTATAAAATTCGTTAATGGTCAGAACTTGAGAGAGATGAGTCCAATGAATAATGAAATCTATCAAGATACTCACAAGACAATGAGAGACAATCTGCAACTTTGAAAGAGCATGAGATAAGGCCGATTAAGGATAAAGGAGATGACTTACTTAGGCCGGGACAGCGCGCATTGCGCGCCTGGCGAGCATCGCGGCGGCGGCGTTCTTGGATGCACGGGGGACGGAGCCGGCCGCCGAGGAGCCGGCGAGAGGACCGAAGACCTGCCTACAGATGATCAGCCCACAGAATCCCAGAAGAGAAGGATGACTTACTCTTGATACCAGGCTAGCGTTTCAACGGCCCACGGATCCTGAGGATTAGTTTTGAAGAGAGCGAGGATGGCTTCAAGCATGTCCTCGTAGTTGAAGAGACCGTCGAGCGTATCCCAGTCAGACGTTGACAGGATGGTCCGGCCCTAAAAATGTCAGCCTGAGGAAGTAGATAGAGATCATGAGTTTACCTGCCGACATACATACCCCAGCATCTCGGCAGTCATAGTGCACACGCCGTGGGTCCGGGCCTTGCAGCGCTTCGGGATTGCCTTCGCGCGTTGGTAAGCAGTAGACGGCCCCGTCCAAATATGACGAGCAACCTGCCATGTGTAGTGAGGACGTCGTCAAAACAAATAGTATGGTCGCAGGCAACTCACCCGAGCAAGGAACTGACTCCGGAAAAGGTTTTTTTCGGTGTCGTTCGAGTCGTACTTGTCATCGTCCCAGAAGCACGAAGGAAATTCCGAAGCATCGATGTCGGTTCCGTTGTGGAGGAGGCTGTGAAGGGCCCTGTTGTTGCGAGGTCAAATTGGGTGAGTATATGCGCATATAACAAGACTTACTTCTTTGCAGCTTCGGAAAGCTCTGGTACCTTCGCCGCCCCGGCATTCTCCTCCTCTTCCGCATCCTCGGGGTCGGGGTCGGCGAGCTCTGTAATTTCGTTCCGGATGGTCCAGGAGACGAGGTATTTACGAAGAACTGGGTGGCCAATGCCACGGTCCTACTTCGATGGGCCTTTGCTGAGGCTGGGGATGATGTTCTCGTTCTCGGCCAGAACGTATTCAGCGAAGGCTTTCAAGTCGTGCGTATCTTGCTGACGGGCAGCTTTGGCTGATTCTCTAAACTGGTAGAATATAAGTGCAAATTAAATGCGGAAGAAGACGACACACCAGTTTGACAAGCTGAGTCCAATGAGTACCGTCCTCGGCAGCGTAGAACTCGCGTACAACCTCTAAACAACCCGGGGACTGTCCCATCATCTTGTCGAAGGCATCTGCGTGTTTCTTTTGGAGGTCGAGTTCACTGAGGACGGCTATAAAGTCATTCACGTTAAGTACGAGGAACGTACGACTGGGGTATCGTGACGGTGTTACTGGGAACTAATGCCGGCGGAGGGTTCCAATGACGCGCCGCGCCGTACGCCAAGACCATGCCCACATCGAGATTACAGTCAACACCGCGTACAAGGAATTGAGCGGCGCAGACCAGCTGGTCTGTCGGGGATTTGGTGTCACTAGAATAGCTGTCAATCAGGGAACACAGTGAGTGGAAAGGCTTACTAGGGCTCCCTTTTGGCGCGCTTATTCGATTTCTGCGGCTCGGCAGGCGCGCTGGCGGAGAGGGAAACCAAAACTTCGTGATACTTCATCAGGAAAAAAGTTTTCCCTACGTAGCCAAATGGTCAGTTGTATAGCACCAGTAACGCCCGTAGCTTTGTGCGAGGATCTGTAGCAGTTGGTAGCCCTGATAGCCGCCACTGTAGGAGCAGTAGCATCTGATAGCCGTCACGCGGAGATCAGTAGCGCCAAGTAGTTGTCGTTTAGCCGATTGATAATTTGAACCCTGGGCGACGGTTTACTATCTCAATTCGACCCAATGGCTCGTCTACGGAACTCAGTGACACATATTGGGGACGTGAATTGCAGGACATGATCGCCACCAGTCTCAAAATCTGTTCAGTCCATTTCAAAGTCCGCCGCACGTGTGCGCGATATGGCGTGATTACGCGTGATTGTTCGTTGCTAACGCAACTTTGGTTGGTCGCCTTTCTTCCTTCCCCCCATCTCCCCCCTCTTCCCTCCCTCATTCTCCCCTTTTCCATGCCGAGAAGACAGCCCGAGGCTCGCACACATTGTAACATCTGGTTGGCCGTGTTCCTGGGTCCCAATGAATCGCATAGCATGTTCGGTCTTTCTCCTGTTCTATCCAAAGGGTGTAATGTGCTCAACTCAAGACACTGCAACATCGCAAGCCATCCTCCTCAATATCTTCTCTTCTGTGCTTTCCACAACGCTCTTAGATGGCTGCAATATTGTCGGGAGTTTGTTTCAAGATGGCCGCAACGCAAATTCTTTCCGGAGGTCTCACCCTTCAAAGCTCTCACTATCCTGGCTTTGTTTTGGGTTTCTTTCACTAGTTCTTCCCATCTCCTTCATCTTCGCGATGCATTTCCATGTCTTAGAGCGCCTGCATGACAGGTGAGTTGTAAACGCCCTCCTGACATCTCTGATTATCCACCTCAGACTCGGCTTTGCCTCAATTATTTATCTCGCAGTACACAATCAAGGATACGAGGGTTTTCCCGGGTGAGTTTTCTTCATTCCTATATATCTTTCAATCGGTTTTGAGAACGACACGTGGGGAAAATCTCAAGTCCTCGCAGCGCCGCCCGAATAGTTCATAACCTCAGCATCCCACCAGGTGAGCTGTACCTTTGTTGTGATTTATATTTATTGTTCTCCTTACAGATATCGAACGGACTTAGATAGCGCGAGAACTCTTGATAATGGTGTACGCAATGTGTATTCAATAGCTGGAATATATTATTTTCCCCAATTTTACACGATTTGCTATTGTTGGCTACTCTGTGATATTGTGCGCAATTGGGTGTTCCTAAGTGGAAAGGGAGGGCTATTAGGTGCTACGAGGCGCTACGGGAGCCTATGCGCGCGAGCTACCCAGCGCTACGAGGAGCTACCAGACCGCGGCACGTGGCTACGAGCTGCTACCATAAGGGGGACTTGCCTACGGGGCTACCACGGGTATTTTCACTACCAAGCACTACGTAACCATGTGCTTTTTTCCTGATGTTGCGCTTGGCCGCAGTCAGAGGCGGGGCGACAGTGGTAGCAGGAGCAGAGGAGGAAGAGGAGAGAGAAAGGTCGGGGGCAGAGCCAGCTGAGGAGGCCATGGTGATGGTCGCGGACAAGAGGCGCATCTTGCGCATTGCCTTTTAAGGACCGCCCGCGCGGTCACGTGGTCATCATTTTCCGGAATAAACAATACTTTTCAAGCGTAACAGGCTTGTTTACCATACAAGCCGCTAGAACAGGACATGTAAAAGTCACTGATGAGCTGCTTTTCTACTTCATTTCAAGAAAGCAGTTATAAATAACTCAAGAAAACAGATATATAAATAATCGCGACTTAAAGGGCGTCATATCCAGCGGCCGCAACGAGGCCGTCATCTGTCTCTTCCTCCCCCGCTTCCGCGCTGATGTCCATCTCCTCTTCATCAGCGTCCGAGTCCTCGTCATCCGAGTCACTTGTGGGCTCTTCCACATCCCCCTCCGCGTCAGGCTCGGGAGTATCGTCAAGAGATAGGGATTCTTCTGCGGGTTCTACGACTTCGATTGCAGGCTCGGCATCCATCTCATCATCAGATGAGCTTGAATCATCTACTGCTGGAGAAGTGCCGGTGTGATGGCCCAAGTATCGCATAAATGTATCGCGATCTACGAAGCTTTGACAGGATTATTAAGTCGGTATGCCAAAATGGACAAAACAAACTCACTGATTCACATAATAATAGACATAATCCTGTTGTTTATCACCATGAAAGATGCGCGCAACAGATGCCCCGAGGTATTCAGAGGTCCACCCAAAGTGAAATGCGGGAATTAAATGCGCTGCTCGAAGCACCTCGGCGGGATCTAAAAAACCGAAAGCACCACTGTCCGGGTCAGCTGCATCCAGGAAGCCAACATGATGTAGGCGTCTTGTTTTCCAGCCTCCGATATGGGTCATATCGCGTCCAAACCAGCGCAACCAAAGAAATTCCATCCGTTGGGGCTTTCCTCCCGTCTTCGAGTTCGGGCCGACATGGCGAATATCTGCATGGAAAATTCCAAGAACCCGACCATACCAGTACGGGTGCGCTGAAGAATCCTGCTCGTCTTCATGTGCGAGGACCATGAAGTCTGGGTGACTGCGGGTATTTACCGTGTCCTGGTCACGGCGGGCGTCGTAAGTGGTATAGTTGACTCGAAGTATTTTGTGCGTATATAACCGCTCTTTTTGGATTGTGACGTATGCAAGATCTTGTTCCGTAAACTGATGTTCATCGCCAGTGTAAGGAATGTCGAGAAGACGTGCAAGGAGGTGCGCCTTTAAATGGGGTAGGAAGTTCTGAATGAGGGTAAGACACCCCAGATCAAAAACGAAGGCACAACATTTACCTCGAGGGCAGGATCATTCCGAAATTCGGCCAAGAATCGGATCGCATGGATCCAGGTGCGCTTAGATTCAGAGATGTGGTGATGTTGACGTGGCGGGGTGCGGGGAACACTTTCGTCTTCTGGCGAAAGTAGACTTTCGGGCTGAGGCTGTGCGAGAGGAGGGGTGATCTCTTCGGACGGTGGAACAAGCGGTGCCGCAGATTCCGTGTCATTCATACGCTGCCGGATCGTTCTTGCCAAACGCTGACGACGCTCCAGCGCAGATATTTGGCTCACAAACTTGCGTTTGTTTGTTCGAGCATAGAACTTTTTAGCTAATCGATGTGAAAGCTCACCCTAGCCAATTTCAGGGTTTTGAACTGCAACTAACTCGAAAAATACTCACGATCTGCGTGGAGTAAGAGTCAGTAGTACCCGCGTTGACAATTGCATCCGCATAGTCGCCATGCGAATGCCATTTGTAGGTCTCGATATTCCATATTTTTCGCGTTTTGGCTGAGGTAGTGGTCTTCGGATTCTTGTCGGTAGACTTTTGATTCTTGCGTGCCTGCCTGCGTGCACGCCTGTTTTCTTCCTGAGGGAGTTCGTATGTGGCATACGTGCCGCATGTAGTCCGTATGAAATGCCGAGCTTTTGCACCCAACTCGGTTGTAACGGCCCAAAATGTTTGGATAGTCGAGCTGCTGTGGAGACGTAGTTTTGCATAAGCATGCCAGGTGGCGAATGTGAATAAGAGGCTTAAAACGATGCTGTTATGGGGTTCAGGTAGCAGGCCCTCAAAAACAGGAATACAACACTGCGGAAGATAAATCAGTCATAGAGACAAACACAATTTCAGTGAATGTACTTGTAAAATGTCCTCAAAGTCACGCGCAGCCAGTTTCTTCATCTGCGAGACATTGGCGTGGAAACGTCGGATAGTACATCGGCCAAACGTTGGAATCGCGCGAAATCTGGACTTGTTTGGTTAAAAATATCGAAAACGGCACTGAGCATTCACCTCTCATCCAATTTCTCAACAGAAATTGGACTGTATGCATACAGGATGCGGATGAGGTGCGTGAACAACGACTTCCACGACCCTAGCTCCACTTCATGCAGTAGATCCGGAACGAACATGCTAAAAAAATTGAAGCCATGCGGCGCGAGCTTGGAGAACGCGTTCTGTGAAGTATGTAAACATTGCGAGTACACAACAAGGAATGACAATGAAAACAAATTCAAAGACGCACGCGAGTTGGTACCCAGGATTTCGGCTTCAACAGTCTACCTACTGCTGCACCCGCAACAAGATAACCTTTATCAAATATCCAGCGACGAGCGGTCTCTATCATGCTTCGATACCACGGTGTGTCTTGGCGAGTATTTTGGCGGCGCCGCATATCCGCTTTGGTACCCATATCAGGAATCTGGGCTTTCTCGATAAAGCAGCGCGGGCAAGGGCAGCCACCGAAAAATTTGATCGTGGCGAGAAGAATCCTAAACTGCATCAGAATGACGGTAATGAGAAGAATATGCACCACACTTCTCTGGATAATCAGCACCGTAAGTGAAAAAGCGCGGAAATATCAGCCGCTCGACACCATCATAGCACTTGACAACTAGTCCATTAACGTAGGCCTGTAACCCTAGCACATTTGTTTAAACAATGTCCATTGAGACGGAATTTCGTGTTTAATCAGAGGGATAATCTAATCATGTTTAAATTGGAAAAGGCACCGTAGCCGTTCTCACGGCTCTGGAGGCGGAAGTGCGGCAGATTAAACAGGGTGTTAATCTAAACGTGATTAAAGTTACTGGGCAGGCATTTTTACACAAAAAAGCGAGTGCATTGAGGATCGAACTCGCAACCTCCTGATCAGAACGAAAATGGAGGATCAAAGGCCTTTCCAATTAGACTAAAGAGCCATGGTCAAGAACTTGCAGAAGGAACATGCCTAGACACACAATATTGGTAAGGCAATTGGGACTTAGAGAAAATTTTCCGGTGTCATGTACATCAATTAAACCCTGATTAAACATCGAATAAAGTCCGATTAAATCTGAATGGTGATAAGTACAAAAGTTCAGCTGTTTGCTTAGTGAGTGCGTCAGACCAGGGCTTAATCAATTGTAGTCATCGAGGCTGGGCAGAAACTCGTGCTTGCCACTGGTCACGGATCACTGCCCGTTGAAGGAGCAAATCTCATTAAATTTGTTGAAGCTGAGCAGGCAAAGGAGTAAAAAAAAATAGCTAGCTTAACCTTCTATAGGATAAAGTTATCCAGGACACAGTATTTATGGACTCTGATGACTCCGATGAATAAATAATGGAACTTGTAGTCTTGATTGCAGTGATTATCCAAGGAATACAATTTATTTATCGCTGCTAAGTTCTCCCGACACGAATACATGCTTGGTAAGTGGTTGTGTGGCCTAGTTGTAATTTGTGCTCCCACATACAAAGTACCATCACCGAAAGATCTTGTGTTCGATCCCCCTGACTCCCCCTTTTTGGTATTTTCTTGAGCCATTTCAACACTGTTTAACCGGATTAATCTCTCTTGGTTTAACGTGGTTAAACCGGGTGGTTTAAATGTGATTAAACGGACACCATTGTTAGCACCCCGCACAGGTGCGAACACGGACACCCACAGGGTCCTTAAACCTGATTAGATTAATGTCTCGTTTAAACAACAAATTCCGTCTCAACGCACATTGATTAAACAAAGGTGGTTGTACTTCTTCGTAGGCGTGGATGAATTCAGGAGTTAGGAGCAAATCCCAGATAGCGTGCATCAACTCTCGTTTGAGATGAGCGAGTATATCTGCGGATGGTGCCACTCCGAATTTTTCACGATAAAAATCTTTGATGGAGTCGGGGAGCTGCAAAGATATGAAAAGACAGCTGAGAAACAGAAGAAAGACGTACCGAGGGAAAATACGCCTGATGGTGGCCAGCATTGGAAGAAGGCTTTGCACGTGTATATTTCGAAAGGTTCCCGAAGAAAGTGTACAACGGCCAAAGAGACGCATTACCGAAGTTGGCGAGGTGCGTCGAGTCCGACCAGAACATGTATGCTGCAATTATCGTCTCAAGCTGCAAGGTTGCGGTGCGAGGAAGCTCGTGATGAGCTTTGAGCATTGGTCGGGAGGTATACACCTCGCCGTACATCACTTCATGATTCTCAGGCAAAGGCGGGAGTCCGTCATTGTCCAGAGGCTGAGGATGAGAATACGGGTCAACGGGAATGTCGGGGTCGTCGGGGTTGTAGTTCGGATCCCAACGGTACTCAAATGGCGTCGTGTGGAACTGTTCAAAGGCCGGGCTCTGGAACGCCTCGACCATGACATCAAGAAGCGGTCTATAAAGAAGCCCCTCGACCTCGAACTCAGGTGCATCCTGCTCGGGTACGCAGACTTTAGGCGCTGGTAGTTTTATTTTGACAGACACCTTTGTCCAGCCGTCGGGTGCAGATTGCGGATCTACAGTTTCATCCAATCGTTGGTTTTCACGAGCAGCACTAAAATTTTCAAGGTGAACGGGGTCGTAATCAGGTTTGAGCAGTACATCCTCAACCAGAGAATCCAGTTCCGCAATGGATTTGAGATTAGATCCCAGATGAAACCACGTCATGAGTCGCGCGACAGTGGAATTGAGAAAAGGGAACCAAGGAGTGGTGGGATTGGAGTCAGACGAGATTTTTGCCGGTACGAGTAGGGCCGAGGAGCGGCAAAGGCCATCCAGGGAAATTGAATCCTCTGGGTCGTGGGTGGGGCAATTGGGAAAAATCTTGTAATATCCCTGCGCATTGGGCTCTGTTTTGACCCATGCACGAGGCGACTGTTCGGCTGGACCCAAAGAGGGCTGTTGTACCGGATCTGAGATGGGTTCGGCGACAGGCGGCTGAATCGGACCCGGGGGCTCGGGTAAATCATCGCGATATCTGGTTGGAAGACGAGTTCGGCGGCGAGGGCGTCCTCCAGGGCCAGGAGGCAGCGGACTCGGCGGTGCATCAGGAACGGGGGAGTCGGGTCGTATCTACCATTATTTTATTTGAAGTCAAACAACAGAAACTGGGGTGAAATAACTCACGGGAATATTTTGCGGAACTTCGGGTTCTGGTGCAGCAGCTTCAACTTGTGCTATATGCTGAATGCCCTGAGAGTGTAGGGTGCGTACTCCCTTGCATTTTGTTAGGTGGATGGAAAGCCCACGTCCAGGCGCGATGTCGTTCCGTTGGCAGAAGGAGCAATATACCATGACCAAGACGGCGAAATAAATAATGAGTGCACCGATTTTGAGAGAATTCATACAGAACACGGATATTTTAGGTTGGAGACGTGAATGAAATGTTTCAAAGGAAATAAAAGATTATTCGTGGCGTCGGCGACGGCTTTCTGAGAGGAATAGCGGCCAGGCTCGGTAAGTCCAGGCAAGGCTTGGAATGCCCTTGGAAGAGACTTCAAAGTGCCGGGCCAGGCTCGGGAGTGCTTAGCAAGTGCGAGCAAGGCTTGAAGAGGGCTTGGAAAGTGCTTGCGCGACGCGTCCAAGCCTTGACGGGACTTGCCGAGGTCACGAGGTCCTTTAAAGTGTTTGACACTTTTGGTGATGCGACATACACTGCGGAAGTCCAAAAATGATCGGCGCTGGACAGGTGCGGGCACTTCAATTGCCGGTAGCCGTCCGGAAATCCCGAGGATGTTTGGACTCGGGGCAAATAGTAAATCCTGACTCAGGACATACTCTGATCACCGCGTCTGTCCTTATCCAAATCGGGCTCCTGACACTCCAGATTCTCGGTGATCAAGTCCTGACTTCGGACAGTGCTAGTTCCTAGCTGTCGCAATCCCGACAGACTGGTTTCCTGGCCGCCAGCGATCTCTCGCAGTACTGCGCACAAGCCCGGCCAGCCGCACATTAGCGCACTTGCCGTTCCTTTGCTACTTGTCCCGGGGTATTAGTTCGATGTATATATACTATCTTCAACCCTTTTACACCAGCTAACGGACCGTAAGATGGATGGAAATAATCGCAGAAATTCTCGCCGTAGACGGCAGTCAGAGCATACTCGCAGCCTCAGAGAAGAGTCTATGTCAGCAAATAGCATTTTGGCAGGATCCTCCGGCCTGCACGGTCGTTTTCTTTCCCCAGCCGCGGTGCCTCCGACACGCGGTCCCCTTCCGCGCTATTTTCCAGACGTAGAAAGACCTGCTTTCATCCCGATCCCCCAGTTTCCCACCACCACGTCCGTTCTTCCGCGTACCTCTTCGGATCCTATAGAACAAGATATGCTGGATAGCAGTTTCATCACTGGTGAGGACCTGGACATCCAATCTGGAAGTCTTCCACCGTACCTTGGCGACACTATCCGAGATCCTTTAGCCTTTCGGGAGTTGCTGGACCATCAGCAACAGCTCAATGCCGCAGTTTCTCGTGCTGCCGTTCCTCTGACAGCTCGAGTCGCGCATTCATTGCCCAAACCGACACCGGAAGAACGTGAAATTGAGCGGACAGTTTCTGAAATTTATTCTGATGTCAGTATGGAGGATAACGTGGATGCCGGCGCTGCTCGCCGTCCCTCTCCATCTCCATCTACGACTTCTGAGCCAGAGCCCTGGAGATATAGGATGGATCCAGTTGAATCCGAGAGTGATTTAGATGATCTTGGGTTTGATTCTGGCTCAATCCCTTCAGTGCCATCTCCTGAGCCTTCTGTTGAACCCCCGGTCGCAATAATTGTCTCTGTCGATGCAGAGGATACCCCAGACCCCTTCCGTCCGCAAAATTTGGATTTTGATCCAACCGACATCTCAGCTCTCCCGCCGCATTTGCTTACAATTTATTGTGTTGTTTCTTGGCTACACACGCAGTTTCATTTACCGCGCAGCGCATGCGATGCTCTATTGACCATTTGGGTCATATTTCTGACCTTTATTGCTCCCACATTGGAACCACCGATGGTTACTCTTAAAGCTGTGAACTCGGCCCTTGGACTTTCAGATGTTCCAATCCATGTGCTTGCGGTGGTCCGGGGTGCCGAGAGGTTTTCCCTGGGAGTTCACACACGGCTACTCAATGTTCGCAATGCGAATCCGATATCTTTGGCGAAGTTCCCACGGCAGGAAGACGAAAATCGCGTATCCCCCTCATCCGCTATCCTTATCTGTCCATTTCAGAACAACTCGCGTCCATTCTTGCACTTCCTGGAGTCGAAGATATTATGGATGACTGGCGGACTGTTGAACGCAAACCCGGATTATATCAGGATGTCTTTGATGGGCGTATCGCGAAAGAAATGAAAGGTCCAGACGAGAAACATTTCTTTTCAAACAAAAAAGGCGAAGAAAAGGGCCCGAATGGTGAATTACGGCTCGGTCTGACCTGGGGTGTTGATTGGTAGGAATCTTTCCACCGCTGTCAATAACGATGGCTTACACAGATCAAGGTTTTCATATATACGAAGCGCAAATGCACCTTCGCACTCTTCGTGTCCCACATCGTTTTCAATAAGTAACTTGCCCTCACAATACCAGTAAGTTGACGCTTCGTATAATTGAGCCAGTGATTTAATCGTGTTAGGTATCGAACAGCAAATCTCATCTGTACGAGTATTCTGCCGGGACCTAAGGAGCAAACCGGGGACGAGCTGCAACGGTTCATAAGACCAATCGTGTCTGATCTCCTGCGACTATACCAAGATGGAATTGTAATCCCTACGCCGTCGCATCCAGAAGGTTCGTCCTTCTCTCACTATTTTACTGCGGCAATACTAACCGCGTAGTCAGGCCGTCTCGTGCGGGTAGTCCTTCTTGCCGTCGTCTGTGACAAACCAGCTGCGCACAAAATCGGAGGTTTTGGTTCACATTCTCACACTTGCTTTTGCACGATGTGTTGGATCACGCTCCAGGACAAAAAAACTCCAGCATCGTTTGATGCAAATGGTACGTCCGTAAGGGTTCATATTTTTCATCTCAGATTCATCTCGTGGACTTCCAGCATTTCATCGGCGAACAAACGAAGAGCAGCGACGGCTTGGTGAAGAATACCGGAAACTTACAAATAAAACCCAGCGAGCCAAGTTCGTCAAACTCCATGCGACCCGATACACACAGTTGTCTCGATTACCATACTTCAATCTCGTTGAACAAATTGTGATTGACCCCATGCATAATTTATTGATGGGTACGTACATATTAGTTCTTTCCGCTGATCCAGCGACTTTATCCGTGAATAGGCCTCACCAAAACACATTTTCATACGATCTGGGTTCAAGGGAATATTCTTTGCGAAAAACATGAACTACGAGTCTTCCACGAAATGCTGGCCAATGTGGGTTATATCGAGACCACTATTTTCCTTGCTTGACAAGCGTTATCAGTTTTCACTTCCCGGTGTCTGTGGCAAACTTCCAAAAGAGCTCGGTCTAACATCTGGTGGCTCCCTGACGGCAGACCAATGGTTACTATTGGCCACAGTTTACGGCCCGATTATAGTTCGTCAAAATTTGGGGATTGTTCTATTGTCGTTTAGCTCCAACAGATCCCGCAATTATGGAGTGCATGCATTCCTGAAGAGTTCGATACCCATGCAGCAAATCGAGTGACCCAAATCGCGCGACAGGAGGCCGCTCTTGCAAAGCAGAAGGCCGCGGCAGCAGCGGCAAAGGAGGCAAAAGCGTTGGAAAAGGCAGAAATAAAGAAAGCAGAGCAGGATCGCAAAAAGGCGGAACGCGAGCAGAAAAAATTGGAGAAAGCGGCAGAGAAGGCCGAAGAGGATAGGCGCAAGAGGGAAGAACGGGCAGCTAAAAAACTCGAAAAGGAGAAGCTCATGGAATCTACGAGCGGAACAAAAAACAAACGACGAACAAAGAAATCTGCTCCCGAACATGTAGACCCGGCAACATCCACACTTGGCGATTCTTCAATCACGGCTGGTGGGCCAGCCCAGATTCCCTCTACTACTGTACCCAGTGCCATGGATTCGATACTCCCCTAGCGCCGGCCCCACAGCCCGTAGAAATTCGTCGGGAGCGCCAACACCAGCTGCTCAACCTGCGGAAGACACCGATTCTGACCTTCCCTTTAATCTGCATCCCGACGATCCCGAAAATTTCCTCAAGCTGTCAGCTGTACTGTCTATCCTGCAGCAGGACGTTCTATCTGAATCTGATATCAATCGCGCCGATGCCCTTATCCGGGAATATTGCAAGGAGTTGATTCCCGTAGGGCCATTTTCTATCCTTGGATTTATCTGACGAGTTCCAGTTATACGGATCTTCGAGCATCAAACCAAACCATCACTACGCAACTCATACGAGCGAGTGCATCCGGAACTTTGGTCCTCTCCGGGAATTTTGGACTTTTCTTTTTGAACGCTTGAACAAGCTCCTCAAATCAATTAAAACAAATAATCATGGCAACGGCGAACTAGAAATGACCTTCTTCAGCAATTCCACGAAACCTGTCAACTTTCTCGAGTGGTGGGTGTAGATTTATTGCAGAAATGGGTTTGCAAACTCACAGATATTTTCAGCGGTACTGTCTTTCTGGACGCGACCAGGATTCTCTTCCTGGTCAAGTCTCACAGGTGTTGAACAAGGCATCTAACGAGGATCGTGGGACAGTTGCCGAGCTTGCTGCGCTTTCGCGGGATTTGGATAAATTACATCGAGATGGTGAGCCCTGGCATTCGGTAATGACTTAAAACTCATATTATTGGGCAGCCAAACTGGCATATGAATTCAGTCCACACTCTAAAGTGGGATTAATGACTGACGAAACTTACCATCAACTTGCCGGTGCACTTACCAAGCATTTTCCCGACGTCCGTGTACACTGCATCTCCGATCCTGCCCCACATCCCGATAGCATACCACTGAACACCCAAGCAACTTTTTACAACTATGTTGTTGTCGACGGACGGAGATACTACGCATCTTCCCGGGCACGGTCTAATCGTTCCTCCCTCATTCAGGCGGCAATCCCAACCGGGACAGGAATATCCCTGCATTGCGGTGAATTGTTGGAAATTTTCAAATTTCAACAATGCGCGGATGGTACTGAACTTTGGTTTGGGCGCGTGCGTTGGTTTACCACTTACCGCGGTACTCCAGAGCCCATATGGGAGAAATTGTGAGTATCCTCAAATCTCGTCATGTCTATTCTAATATTTGCAGTGCTTGCCGCAACGTCGCACTCTGGGAGATTGAAGAGTATATTCCGTGGAGCCAACTCGACCCCATCATTGATTTGTCAAACCTAAGAGGACATCTAGGACGCAGCGTGGTTAGTTTGGGGCTCGTCCGCACCAAGGCGTGGGCAACGATCTTGATTAAAGCGGTTGGTATATGTTCTAACCGTGTATGTGGACTAATCAATTTTCTTAGATTGGTAACGCATTGGAGGAGGACGACGAATAATCAATCTTGGCGAAATTAATGTACATTATTTAATGCAGCGTACAACATCCATGATGACGAGTTGAGTACAAGAATTGTAAGTTATCCATGACAAGTTGAGTACAAGACGAGAATTGTAAGTTATTGCTCATCTACCGAGTCCACGTCCATTTCCGAGTCCGAGTCCGTGGGCAGTTCATCAAGCGCATCCTGCACATCTGAGTCCAAGGAGTCCGCCTTCTCCTCCCAGGTGCCCCACCATGCCGGATTTGCCAGTGCTACCACCTTCTCCTCCTGCATTGCATTCCAAGACTTCTTCACCATGCCTGCAATGGGGATGATCTGGGGGTTTTTAGTCGAGGCTGGCGGACGGTTCGATGCTTTGCTTATGTCAGCGTGAAAACGAGGCGTCGTCTTTCTAGCGGTTTGGCGCCTGCGCTTTTTCGGAGCCTGGCCATCGATTTTTTTCTCGGTTGTAGCGGCAAGTTTAAGTGCGATCAGACGGTCGAGTTCTCGCAGGAATCGTACATACTACCCAAATCAGCAGCCCGGATTATGGATCAGAAAGATAAACTTACGCTCTTTCGGCGCCATGCCTTCCCGCAAACCATCCAATCACCTTTCCGCCCCCCTTGTTTCTTTCTTCGGGCTCTTGTAGCGTCGCTTATGTCAGATTCGGCAAGAGAGACAAGAGAAGACGCAAAGTCGGTGTCGAGCAGCGCAGCTGCACCCTTGACATCATAAATCTCCTCGAATTCTCCAATAACTTCTCGGCGAGCTTTGGTTACCTGAGATTTTTAGTGACATACAATCACATGTGCAAGAGGAGATGAACTTACCACTTCGCGACGAGCTTGCAGCTTTTTCTTCTCTTTGATGTCTTCAAGTTGCTGTTTGCCCTCGTCAGTGCGCATTTTTTTCCACGTCGTTGCTAAGGTTGCGAAGTAAGTTTGGGCCGACGCGCGGATAATGATTTTGTCAAATGAAGCATCGGGCAATTTGGGTTGGGACTGGTTCCGGTTATGCTGTGCGAGAAAGTGAGTGCAAGTTGCCAAGGAGAAGAAACCATACGTGCCGTCTCCGTTTCAAATACGCGATCTACAATTTCGGTGATAAAAGCCTTGTTCTTTTGTGTATTCGCCGCCATTGCATAGTTAGGTTTCCATATTTTCATGCGGCCGCCAGCTGGATTGTCAATTTCAATAAAAAAAGCTTCAGATTCGTGACCGTCGGTCATTTTCGCATGTCGTTCATCAGCGTTGGAGTCGTGACCAATATTAAGGAGCCGCCAGAACATCGCGTGGACCACAGGCTGTTCGAAACCATTAAACGGCGTTGCACGGAAAGGTTCATGAACAAATCACGGTACCTTGAGCTCCGGGTGTTGTTCGAGACACCCCTTACAGCCTTTTTGGCGCTCTCTCGCGTATTGATAGAGTTGTCTTGAACGCGCTGGTGTATGGCGTCAATTTCGGCCTTGATCGACACATTTTCACCGCTGATGCGTTCAATTTGGTCGCGCAGATCGTGGATGAAGGAATGGAGTTCGTTTATGTGATACATGAACATTTCTTGATTTGAATGAATCTGTGCTTCGAGGCTTGAATTTCGCTGAAGGTACTGGACTCGATGCGCCGGCTCGTTGGATTGCGAATAGGATCGATGGTGAGAAGCAGCAGGAACGAGATTTGATTGGTGGTTTACAGGGACTAAGGATTGGGAACTTTCTGGGTGTTGCAGACGAAGATGAGGCGCGTTTGATGGTGGAGGCGCCGGCGGCTGGTAATTGCGGTGGTCAAGGTAGTTGAGCTAAAGAACTTGGTACACATACCTGAAACAGACTGCGGTCCTCTCGATTGAAGCTATCATTGGTGGGATGCGAGGCAAAGAGCATTTGGCGCGAGGATACTTGGTGATTCGTAGCGGCAGACTGGCGTGGGCGGGGGATATTTCCAGACATCTGATGTCCATTTGAAGGCACAGTAGACTCAGGGTGAGGCCGAAAGGCAGATCCAGAGAACATGTGCCGCCGTGGCCGCCGTGGTGGGTGGAAGAGAGTGCGACGCGATGTTGCACGTTGTTTGGTCGCCTGGGGGGACCGATCTGTCCGGAGCGCGACAGACAGGAACGCAGTCAATCCGCAACGTGGGAAACTATTATTCTAAGATGACGGACAGGCTCCTGGAATGCTACATGTCCTAGCGACTGCCCCGATCCCGACAAAAGCACTTCCCTGGCCTAATTGACAGGTGTGAAGTCGGCCCAACTCGGAGGCTGTCCAGCGCCGATCATTTTTGGACTTCCGCAGTGATATCTACTCACGCTCATTCTCTGCTCTTTCCGATACCACCTACACCACCTACCTATTTCGTAGCCCTATAACCCGACGCCGCCGCGCTAACGCGCCACGCGACGCGTTTGCTTGCGCATGTGTGGCGGCGCCCTCCGTCGGACCCGACGCCACCTCTTTGACTCACACGACGACAACGACGACTTCTGCCCCACTAAGCCTGCACACTGTTGACAATGCACACACCACCGTCCACCGCTACTCGGCTGCCCGCCGCTGCCATTCCCGATGTGCCTGTGCGCTTGTGCCGCCCTGCTCGTCGACGGCGACATTCGCACGAGCCATGAACTTACCCTCATTACTCTCTTCTGCTCAGTTCTACCCTATCCCCCTCTCTTCCCCCAACTCAATACCCGCCCGCCTCACAACTGAAGAAAAATTTTACTCTCCTTCTTATCTACGCATTCTATCCCTTCCCCTTTATTTCACGTCCTAATTATCCTTTCCGTCCCATAGAGCCGCTACTCCCTGTCGTATATGCGATGCGCTCCCGCGTCGTACGCGTCGCCTGCGCCGAGCGACTCTCCATATGGCCCTCTAGTATGCGCGGCAAGTTGACTTGCACGCGCGTCCATTCGCCGCACCCCCTCGCGCGACGCTGCGACGAGACCTGGCCGTCCCACTGCCTTTATCTCTGAGCCGCACAACCCCGTCGTGGCTCTCACCGACAGAGTCCTCGACGTCGCGCGCCGTGGTCGAAACTGTGCGTACTCATGCATCTTATTCTTTCTCTTTCTTTCCTCATCTTGCTCCCAGACCTACCTCGGACTGACCCACACCGTTCGCCCGGTTCCGCTTCCCCACCTCCTTCCATGTTCTCGCCGACGACCGGATGCTCCCGTGCCGGGGGGATCACAGGCTACCTTCAAACGCACCGCACCATTTCTGCGACGACACTGGGGGACCGCGCTCGGCTGCGCACGACCCCACCGTCTCATTTTCCCCAGCACATCGCCCGGATTCGATCATCGTCCTAACGCGGCCCCATTCCGTCCCTAACTCAGCTGCAGGCGCCGACGGTGCGCGCTCTCGTATCGTCGATGCCGACTTCCCCGTACGGTCTAGCAATGTGATCGCTCTCGCCGTCTGCCACGGTCGACGGCATGCGCGCGCATCGTACTGCGTACCACGGTATTGCCGCCATACCTCTCCCGCGTCCCGGACCTCGCAGCTGGATCCCCGCGATTGCTGGATCGACGGCGCTCGCATCCCCGGTCTGACGCCCGTAACGAGCAGGGGGAGCACGTGCAGCAGTACGAGCCCCCCCCATCACCCGGGTTCGTGCTCATGCTCGCAAACCCGGCGTACGAGCATGCTGGGTGTCCTCAGTGCACGCCTGCGACGCCGGCCCACCATCCCCGTCGCACCGCCTCCCGTCTCCCCAGCATCCCCCTCCGCCTTGATCGCCAGCGCCGGTCACCTCCGCCAGTACAAGCTCGCAACAGCATCGCATCGTACCCGCTGTCCGCCCGCATGCCCACCCTCCGCGCACGCGGTACTGCCCCCATACCCTGGCCCGTGCGCACCCCAGTACGGGCCGCATCCACACTCCATCCCCCGCGCACGCTTCGCTTTCGCCTTCATCTCCCTCGCCATCCCCCCCCATCCCCTTCGACCCATCTGCGGCACAGCAGGGGAAAACGCGACAGCATCGAGAACGCCCGCTCGCGACACCTCCCGTGTCCGCGCTCCAACCGCCTTCAGATCCGCGCGTGTCTGGGAGCAGCGCCCGTGCTCACTAGCACTCGCTTAAGCATCCTCCCCTCTTAGGATAGCGGAGTGAGCGGCAAGGACGAGGACGAGGAGGATGTGTCCCCCTCCGCTCCCTCCTAGACTTTCGAGCGGGGAAGCGAGGAAGCCAGCACGCCGCAATGTCGCTTAAACCCGTGCCCCCGGACTGCATATTCCTGCCACGATATCCGCTCCGCTCCCCCTGGACCGCGCTCCTTGTGAACTACCCCGGCACAATTCCTTCCGCATCTATCTACCTACCTTTGTCTCCCATACATCCGTCCTATATTACTTTCCCATATACTCTGCATGACAGCTTGATCTTGTTTCTAGAACTATGTTTCAAAATCAATGTATTCATCTGACTTTCAGCGTCTCCGATACCGCAAACTGAAGCATAAATGAATACTTCGGGGAATTGGGCGCCATCCAATCCGTCGGCCGGTGAACCCGATAAAGCCGACTTTGCATTCTTTCTTCTTCCCTCGAGTTCTGTGCGCCTGAGCGTGAGTTCCTCGTCCAAATTGCGTCGCCTGATTGACGGCTGTTTTCCTGTTAGTTTAAAATTTTCCATTCCCCGACCGTTGGACTGTCTCCTTCCGACTCTCTAAACGTACATAATACTTTCAGTAATCTGCATCTGTTCTTGGCTCTCGTTCCTTTGTCGTAATCTATGTATCTTGTTCTCTCGCAATCCATCACGTGTCAGATGCTCACTTGAATATTGCATTCTCCCAATTCAGTCAATCGAGTCAACCCACCGCGTGAATTTACGACAACTACATTATCCTGGGCAATCATCGCGACCTACCCCAAAAGTCTATGGCTGATACTAAACGTTCCAAATTGAACTCAGTCCAATGAATTTTGGTTGGCAGCAGTTATCCAGACACGTACAGACAAAATGTCCACCTCTACACCCAGGTATACCTCATTTCAGTGAGAATCTTCACCAAAAAGCGCACCACTCTCAGATGCCTGTCATTGCCAATCTGATGTTCCAGTATTTCGCATTGGAATATAACTTGCGGAAATTTCAACAGAGGGACATACAGAACCCACTCAAATGCTTTTCGGTTTTGCTGGAATCGAAATTGAGGCTAGGGTCACTCGCTTTCGGCCGAACACAAGGCTCGATCCACCATCAGACCAATCACTGATCTCGATCTCGTGGCGACGGGTACAATTCCTCGCTGTCGCCGCCCTCATCCACGTGTAAACTGATCCCGATGCTGGGGCCCACCTCTGCTAATTTCTTAGGCTTATCTGCCTCTGGGGCTCTCCCTTCTATGTCGTCTTGGAAATGCACCCATTATTCCGCTTCCACTGGGTTTTTCTGTACTGGACTTTCCCCTCCACACTCCGGCTTCTTATCCCTGCTCTCTAGCTTGTCTCTGGAATAGTATCCTTTCAATTGTCGCTGGATATACTTTGTTCTTGTTTCTCCTCTGGTTCCCGCGCCAATTCGAAGATCAAACGACTAGCTCGCTGTTTTACATTTTCGCGTCTTATGCTGCAGATTCATGCGTTCTCCTTTTTCTTGTTGTTGGGCCCACGTCTAGGAAAATTTGCAGGTCTTTGGTACCAATGCGAATTCATTTCACTGATGTCAAAGTCTTTTTCTTGGGGTCATCTCTCCGTGTTCGTCTCGGGCTCGTATCAGCGTCTCGGACTATCGATTTTGCCGGCTGATCCAACATACTACCATGTGTTAATCCAGCCAGTGTGGCAGAGCCGTATGGCTGGTGTGTGGAAACTCAACCACATGCTGGTTTCGGTTTCAGCCTGATTTATTTTTATTTTACTTACATCATTTATTTGGCTAGTAAATACGCACCCACGGTGCCAGCAAATCATTATTCTACGTCCTACGCTCATCTGTGTGAGCCAGTGTGGCCTAGTGACCAAAACTCCGTGTCCTTTTGTGTTTACCTTCGACCTACGTAACCTCGACCGTACGCACTCGGCGTGCGAAACCCTTCGACATCGCGGATTCACTCGGAATCTGACTCGTGACCATTTCTACGACCTACTGCTACCCTCTCGATCCTCGTCTCGGTTACTCGACCTATACCCTCTTCTCCTTCCTCCCTTCACATCATTTCTATTCTAAAATCGACCGGCCACCGACCCAATTCAAGAACCCGCCTCCCGGACTTTCTGCCCTTCCACACCAGCTTCTGCTTTTTCTACTGCATGTGACTCTGTTCTCTACACTTTGACGAAATTTATTTCGAATGGCTGTTAGTTCCCGTCATAAGTGGCTCGGGTATGAATTTCTCTCTTGAAACTTCCGATTGATGTTCTATGAGCTGAAGATGTCTGCGGTCACCTTCATTGGTCAATCTTCTACGAGAACCGTGTCTATGTTCTCTCTGGGTCACGTCAAATCCCTTTTACAATCATAGCCGCCAGAGTCCACTTTCGAAAGCCCGTCTCAATCTTCCCTTATTGCCCGTGGTCGGGGTCAATCTAATTGCTCCCTCGAGGCTGGTGATATAAGATCCAGGAATTCCCTCCATTCCGCCGAACTGCTGAATACATATTTCAAACATCTCAGGGCAGCGCAGGTCATCATGTGCAAGACCGCTGTTGTCAATCAGCCCTAAACAAAAATCAGGCCACTTTGACCTATACTCTCATGTCTGATAAACAGCGCCAGGAAATCTTCCGGGGGCAATGTATGCCGTCATCCCGCAGGATTTTATCTATTTACCATTCCATTCCTAGATGCCGTTTTCAGCCACATGGTACCAGAGCCCAATCTACATGATTACGGTCAGCTGTAGTCCTCGGGCACGGTGCCGATCCGCTCATTTGCCTCTGTTCCAGTCTCCCTTGGTGGAAAAATCGCCACCACACCGGAAGAAATTGAACAGGTCATTTTCTGTGTCTGCAATGACCGCTTTGATACTTCCTTTATCTCAATGTTAGTGGTTTCACCTGTCCTCTTCATTTTCTGCGCACTGAAGATATCACAGCTGGTTTAATGGAACCTATCGCATACGTACATGACTATGCACCGTTGTATCTCCTTACCATTGATCCCAGGTCGTGAATCGCCGGTTCATATACGACTGTGCGGCCCTGGGACGCCGAGTGTCGGAAGAGATGTACTCGTGGGCAGGCAAGTTCACCTCTGCAATTCCGAATCTCCCTGATAATCCATCTAGTGGATGTTTCAAAGGACAATTTAATTATCCCAGCATACGAAATTTGTCACTGGACCGGACCGCAACTACCGACGAAACCACATATTATAATTCAGGACCTTCCCATGGCCATTGAGGAAGATCCATTGCGATTCTCAAGAGACCACACACCACCTACTGGCTTATTGACCCCCACAGCGTCGTTTGCGCGTGAGACTCAACTACCGGTAGCTGTTGGGGCAGATCCATTCCACTTTGCCAGAGACCTCACGCCCCATACTGGCTTATTGACCCCCGCAGCGTCGTTTGACTAGGGTTATTATGGGCAAAACAGTCAGGGTAGGGACCGAGGAAACCCTAGAGTAGGGTTCTAGCATAGCACTTGTTTCCCAATTAGGCCACCCCTAATATTCTAATCCTGGAACCATGGCCATGGTTCCCTTATCTAAGGGCGAAATCCCCTTAGATCCGTGAGGAACCATGCTTTTTGTCACATTTGTGAGAACTGTGACAGGGAACCATGGATCTTTTTATTGCCCTAAGACCCTTCAAAATAGCCCCAACCTCTATCACTTTTGTGAGCAGGGTGGGGGGGGGGCCGCCTAAAAAAAAAATCGAAAATTGGAGAACCGATGGAGACCACCTAGAAAACCATTTCCCCCCATTGAACCATGTCCGTAGCTGTCACCGTTCCCTTGCTACAGGTCTAGTCATATCTAGGTTGCACCAGGGGAGGGCGTTGCAAAAATTTGGTGAAGCCAGATGTCATCCAATCAATTTCAAATTTTGGAGGTGGGTTCTACCCTCTGATACACATTTTTCACTGATGGCCACCCACCAGATTCCTTCCACAAACCTCAGGAAGAATAAAATCCTGCAGACAGGTTCAAACAGGTGGCTGGTGAAACAGGCCTAGCACCTCCTGACTTGATCCCCTCAAAAAGTGCCTTGCCCGTTAGTTTTGGTCAAATCTACACATATAGCTAGCTCATTTGGGTGCCCAAATGAACCACACAGATAGCTAGCTACCGGTGGCTATGCCAGACACAGCCATCCGTTTTGTACCACAAGACAGAGTGGCAAATGTATAGGGCTTTGATCCTCCGCTTTCGTTCTTATTAGGAGGTTGTGAGATCGATCCTCGATGCACTCCTTTTTTGTGTAAATATGCCTCCCCAGTAACTTTAATCACGTTTAGATTACATAACAGCCTGTTTAATCCGCGGCACTGCCCCCTCCAGCCGTGAGAACGGTTATGGTGCCTTTTCCAATTTAAACATGATTAGATTATCCCTCTGATTAAACATGAAATACCGTCTCAATGGACATTGTTTAAACAAACGTGCTAGGGTTACAGGGTTTGATCTTTCCTTTAATTTTTAAACTACAACCACTCCTACTGTTATCACGAATCTGAAAGCTCCCCTTCAAGAAGATTGAAATCTGCCTCCAACAACAATACGGACACGCAAAATTGTAAAAAATATTTTGAACTTTCAGGAAAATGAAGAACACTTCACTACATGTCATTGCGTCTCAATGAACGTTGACGGTTGCCTGGCCGGAGCTGGACAGCCCTTCCACCTAATGCACGCAATAACATTAGCGATCTGGCTCCAACCACACAGGTGGTAATTCGAGCTTACCGCCATAATTTGCAGATTCATGGTGCCCAAGTTCATACCGAGCGAAGCCCACGCATTGACATGATTTTGAATCGTGACTGACCCACTGGTGCGCTTGTTTTGGCGGACTGACAAGTACTGGTTGAAGGTGGCAGTGCCTATAATGGAGGGCTGGTTCACTTGGGTGTGTTCGTAGATATCGTAAGTTGATCCATCGGAGACAACGGTACCCTTGTGGGTGGTACCGGAAGCGGCAGTACCGAGGTTGAAAGCGTTAGCATCTTCGTTGATGTAGTATTCGACGAGAGGGTTGGTCGACCAGCCTGGATACGATTCAGTGAGTGTTAGTTGCAGCAGGGATAGTCGATACCACTAACCATAGACGGAAAGTATAGAAGCGGAAGCGGGGTTGGGACCCCACGAGGCGCTGAAAGTCATCACCCTGAAATTTGTAAAATAATTGTTCGAATGCAAATCGTACATATGAGGCTGGATATCTCACCTGGATGTGCTTCCGGGGTTGAACCCCTGTCCAACGACGAAATCTCCGGATCCACTCCACTGGACCTCGTACTGCCCTCCGGCGATGTTGGTAAAAATGACGTCGAAACTGCCAGCGACAAAGTTTTGCCAGAAAAAGCCGTCGAAGGTGCCTGAGCCAGGCCCTTGGACCCCGCGGGCTGATAGAGCATCAGACTCGATGGTGGGAAAAGTGAAGTTGCCGGATGGCAGGAACAGGGCGGAAGTTCCTGCGACTGCGACTGTGACAACGGAAAACAGAGTAGTCGAGAAACCCATAAAAAGCGATCGTTCGAAACTAGAGTGAGCGTGCTTCCAGGCTGCCCTTAAAAGCGTTCGCACTAAAGCCCCCGCCAGGCTCTTTCGAACGCGCTGAAACTACAGGTCGGTATGGGGAAACCCCGGCGCTTTCGGCGATGAATAAGCCGCCTTGCCCAGCTTCTCCTGCTGCTCTCGTCCTCCTGACCTCAGGGCATGTGACAGACGAAGACCCAATAGACTTACCGATGGCACAGAAAATTGAAACTTCAGTCGACAGTCAGAGTCCGAAGAGTATCATGAAAATACATTTTTAACGCATTGCACTATTTATCACTAATAGGCGCATGTGACAACGGCGTTGAACTCCTGGTACAAGTCTGCCGGTGTAAAAGATATGTAACCAATCTCAATACTCACGAAACGAACCCGGCAATCATAATGTCCGCTTCCCAACTGGAATCTTGCACGATGTTCTCACGGAGTCTTCTGGGTTAGATCCGGGTTTGCAATGGTCAACCCTGTACTATATATATCGCCAGTGTATTTCCGGACTAAATATGCATTCAAAAGCTGTTTTCCAGAAAACGGGACAACTATTTCCTGACGGCTCGGCGATTTTCGGGGGCGTACCATGTGATACTCGCAGTGATGAGGGCAATTTTATGTTCAAGTCCTGCATGATCGAGACATGTTTCGCATATGGTACTCCCACCAGCTCCCACCGTACTCATGGCCAACGACAATAGTGGCATCGGTTTCACGGAGCTAAGCAGAATGAAATCCACATGCACCTCGGACGCAATTACTGAGTAGCCCGAACCAAATCTACTGTACCATTTCGACCGAAGGTTCACAAATTTTGGATTTTTGGATATCGGGATGGCCGATAAATTTTCTTTTGGATTAAAGGTGATTTTGCACACATCAAAAAATCTCGGGTGTCACCGTCACCTGAACCTCAGTCGAAATGGTACAGTACTTTCATTTTCAATAGATGAAATCGGTCTGTGTGCGGCCACTTCTACATGTGGTTTCCTCTGCGTCTCATCCCTATGTGATCGCATTGAAGACCGGATACGTCAACATGGTACTTGTGCGGTCGATGTCAAGAATCTATCGAGTGGCGAAACAATTCGTGGCTGGAACTCTTCACCATTTCCATGCATGCTCCTCCATCTTCCCGCTGAAGCTCTCCTCCATATCCACGATCAAGTGAATCCGTGAGGACGCAAGACACAGGTCGCTCTTATCTGACCCCGCGTCGACGCATCTGCCCGGAGCGCAGTCCTTGATGACCTCTATGTCCCCGTTGCTCCCCCCGAGGCAGTAGAAGAGCGTGTCGAGCATATGGCCAGGCTTCGTGTGCGCCTTGCGAACAGCCGCCTCGATTTGGTCAGCATAGTTTGCCGAGAAAAAGGTCAATTATCGCGGTGGTAATCAATGCGTCTCCCGCTGATCACTTTTGTGGAGGAGGGCGCAGCCGCAACAGCTGAGACTTCATGACAATTGTCCGCCATGGTGTGGGTAGCACTCGTGAGGGCGACAGCGACGAAGATGGTTGTGAACTTCATGGTAGGTGCAGAAAAAAATATGAAGTGATTGCGACTGTGCTCTCAAGTTCGAGGGATTGGTGGATCGAGTGTTACATTCGTGATTTTAAACCGCAGATTTTATAGACACCCCGAGGGCTCCTACACAACATGAGTCCATCCGTAGTGCACGGTGCCATGCGGCTGGCCCGAAACACACGTGGGAAGATCCGATGTTGACGGAGAGGGGAGGGTTCAACGCCGTACGTGCCAAGCCATTAAAGGACCGTTTCCGGGATTGTTTTACTGAAGACTTCAGCGCCTTATTGGATGCTAGCCCCAGGGCATCGAACCGATTCCATTGGCCGGTTTCAGCCAGCTTCAGTGGCCTGACATGCACTGCATTCAAGGCCCCCCTAGCCTCAGTCTGTAAAGGTGTGTATAGGTCTGTAAAGCAATGCCTAGGAGGCTAAACAGACTCTGTGTAGGTCTACTAGACCGACCTGATCACAATTGCGGCAAAGTGTGCATAGTGCCTGACCAGTTGTGTATAGGTCACCTAAGCTGACCCTGTGTAGGCCAGTGCAGGTACCTAAACTCATCTCTGCCCAACTACACTGGGGTCAGTCCCATGTTTATTCAACCAAAAATTAAATTTTCAAACACTTCCGACTGTATTCTGAGAAGGTGAGTCTAGGAAGCTAGGCAGACCTAGCCTGACATATACATACCTTGGCAGACCTACGCATATCTACACACAGCTACACAACTAGACAGAGCTACACAGAGATTGTGTAGGCCCCTAGACAGATGTGGTCTGCCCAGCTAAGCATAGCGACCTTGCCAGATGGTAAGTCTAGGGGGACCTTGAACACAGTGATGACTAATCTGGCTGGGAAGGGCAACCAACTTCAATCCTCAAGCGCCAAGGAATCAGCTCTTTCAATTTCGGCAATTCCAACCCAAGCACAGCATCAGGCACATTAACCCTAACCCTAAATCACGCAAGTGCGGACCCTTGCCGTCTTGGCGGCGAAGGAGATTCACGGAAGAATTCAAGACCCGCGGTTGGTGGTTGGAGAGACCTTTCGCGATCCGACGTTCACGGCATCTGATCATTACCGACTGGGGCCCTCCTTTCGTCTTCGCGTTGAGATGAGCGCCCACATTTCAACAGAAGTGAAGATCCAAATTTAAATGTCCATGTACAGCCACCGAAAGTTCAAACCAAGGAGTTAGGTCCTAGTGGAGCAATCTAGTTCCATCCCTGGAGTCGGTGTTGAACTTATATGAGGCTGCACTGTTCAGATTCCTTGAATGTGCCGGGGGTCCGAATGTATGTAAGTGCCGGCCTTGGTCTGTCCCGCGACGCAAGCTACTGTATACTAAGTAGCTAACCTGCCGGCGCAATAAGTGCGCGATATGTAAGGTGGCAAATAATTATTTTGAACCTTTGGATACTCCAACTACGACTTTCAGACAGAGGTACGGTTCGACGAGTCAAGTATTAAGAGATTTTGAATCCCAAATTGTGAATATGTATCTAAAAGCTTGAAGCAACAGTTGGCTAACTGCACCAATTGTGAGTCGTATAGTACCTCGTCAGTACGTAGGATGCGCAAGTTCGTCTGGTGATGGAGGATCTTCGTCATTTGATGGGACAACTTCGTCAGATGTCCGTGCAAGCTCGTGAGATAAGAAATAAGCGAAGAGATCCTCGTCGGAAGCAGTTGCGTGCTCCAAAAACTGTGCAAGTTCGTCAGGACAAGGTGCAAGTTCGTCGCAAGCCCAAATCCGGCGAGCCATCTGATCGTTTCACGGTTAGACTGATGCACCTCTTGATTCGTATCCTCTCCTCCCACCATCATCTCCTCCCGCCCTGCGTGAATTCTCGCCGGTTTCGCAGTGCGTACCCAACCAATATGGGTGAACAGTCTAACAATGCTTTTCCCATTCTACAGCGGCAATGGATGAGTGGCAGTTTTCACCGCACAGCACGAGCGAGGCAGGGCAACGGTATGCTCACCTATTCTCATGGGCGGGATGATTCAATTTTTCCTCTCAGACATCGGGTGCCCGACACTTCGGCTTCCACTGTCGGTGTAATGCAATCGTTCACATTCCCCGGTACATGTACGTACACGCCGTCAAACCTACGGTAACCCACTTGACGTCGTTCTATTTCCCCAGCGGATCCCGGGTTTTCCACTGATATTAGCCATCTGACACCGCTTTTACCTGCTGGTGTGTATGGTGTTCCTCAAGGTTACCGTGGCAATGACTGTTTCCAGATTTGTTTCCTGGCGTGGAACAGTCCGGCTTCTTCTCGGCACTCAACTCACGGGACTCCGAGCTGTTTGCTCTGCCGCAGGCACCTGAGCAAATGAGCACGCAGTGGGATGACCCCGCAGTACAGCCAGACTGGGACAATTTGGTTTCCAGGTGTGTCTTATATGCCATACCGCCGAGCGATCAACTCAAATGTTATATGCGGCCTGTACAGCCTTCAATCAGCACAAACTCGACCTCCTTCTACAGATTCGAGTGCTGCGGATTTTTTCTACGACGGATACGGGTAGATTTCGATCTAGTGCCTAATAACTTAGCTCAATTTGGAATCCTAGTATCGATCTCCTCACGGGAGATATGCAGTAACATTTTCCCATCCTTCCCCCAGCTAGTGTGCTGACGCGACGCGAGCAGCCGATCCAGCGACGAATACTCTATCTCAAGATTTCCCTCCGCTCCGCCCTCCAGCATCCCTATCCCTATTCTAGCTCGGATTGACCGTCAATCCGGCCTATATATATCCGCGCCATTTAAATAGCTTCAGAATTCTATTTCCGTTAAAGCTCGCCGCCTATATTTAGTTCCTCCCTCACCACCACCACCGCTCTGCTCCCTGTATATATGGTCGTCTAATACCGCTGCCTGCCTGTCACTCAACTCAACCTCGTCGTCGTCGTCGTCGTCTCAACCGTTCTTCATCGTCGTCGTCGTCGCCTTCTCTGTTCACTGTCTCTGGGCTCTTTGGCTTGTCTGTCTGGTCGTCGCCATCTCTTTGTGCTTCGCTTTGTTCATCGCTGTCACATCCCCTTGTCGTCGTCGCCATCCAACTCTCTCTCTCGTCGTCGTCGGCATCACTTGTCTGTCTGCTTTTGTATTTGTAAGGGGTCTTTGCCGTTGTCGCCATCACCTGTTCGGCCTTTGGTCATCGTCGTCGCCCTCGCACTCGAGCCCGTCGTCGTCGGCATTGTCACTGTCACTGTTACTCTCTGTGGGCCAGGCTTGTGGGATGCGCCGTCAAATGGCACAAATGTCCGAAGACATGCATGGGAATCAAGGTGGTTGTTGGGGCAAATGTCCGAAAACCTGCATGGGAATCAAGGTGGTTGTTGGGGCAAATGTCCGAAAACCCGCATGGGAATCAAGGTGGTTGGTGCCCTCGTCACAACCTCTTCTCTTCCTAGTCGTCGTCGTCGCTGTCTCTCTTGTCGAGTTCGTCACTGTCCCGTCATCACACACTCTTACCTACCCTATCATACTACACCCCTCTCCCCTTCTTCCTTCTGCCTCCCTCCCCCCTCCCCTTCCTGGTCACCGGGCCAGCGTGCGCCATGGCCACTTCATTGTGAAAGAAGACTCGGAAGATGCAGCACCGGTGGTTGAGATGGCACTAACGACACAAAAATTGTGGAATGCTTGGGGTCTTGACCTACTGGAACCCTCTGTCAACGTAATCTCGGCTGCCAATGAGGAAAAGTTGGTTGCCGATGACAATGAGATTGCCGTTGACCCGTGCTTTGATGGGGCCGCCAGCAATATCAACGACCCACCACTTGCAGCGATCAACGTCGATAGCAATCATTTCGCCCGAGACCTCTCCAAGGTCAATTTTTATCCATCCCGTTCACCTGTCCACCAAAGATGAGGATGACGCGTTGGCCACTAGACCTGTATTTGAAAAACGCCATTGCGCCTCCGACTCTGGGCAAGCTCCGGGGCGCCAATTGGGAACGGGAGAAAGGGTGTCTTTTTCTAGACAAACATTGGTTCGGTACTAGGTAACTTGAAGTAGCTCGGCGGAACGACCCTCGTACACTTGGATGTTTGCCAAGTTCTTTTGGCGAGATTCAGACTGTACAGTTCTGAACCGTATTTGGCGCGTTTATTGTAAGAATTGAAAAAGGCAATCCCTTTTTCCTGGTCGCCATTGAAGAACAACCACTGGGCGTTGACAACACGGGACATAGCGTTTTCTGCCGATGTTCAGGCCTTAGGCGTTTGCGACGCTGGTGTTGGCATCGAGGATGGAAACTCTCCAAAGATTTTACTCATGCTCAATGATGGCACCGACATCGACCTGAACTCCTGGGTGAGCAGCCAATTGCTATTGTCCCTGCCGATGTATGTATAGTAACAATTTGCGTTGCCCAGGACCTTTGACATTCAGCCTCGTTCGTTTCTAGCAGGTCCCTGACATTCATGTCGCAAGGCCGGAGAGCAAAGTTTCCCCAGAAACAGTCAGAGCTCCTATTCATGGTACCATCCGTTCCAGCTCCCTAGAAAATCTGAGCACACGGCCGGCCATCGCCCTCCGTCATCTTGTGCACCTTCTCGTACAGGCCCAATGGCGATCGGAATTCGGTGGAGCTTTACATTTACTCATTTGCTCCGCCGGGAGGAAACCCAATGTGCAAATCCATCGTCGCACTCGCCAATCGCATTGCTGCATTGCTGCGTTCTAGGTCCCGGCATAATCGCTCCGAATCCATTACTCTGGTGTATACAGAGAAGCAACGACCCAAACAGCTTGGCTTAGGGTGTATGAGCCAACAATGGCCTGAACGAGGGGACCGTTAGGGTTATTAGGGAGCACTCATGGGGTTCAAAGGTTTTGGAACCCTAGCTATGGGACCCTAACCCTCTAGATCGGGGCTTATGGGAGTGTCTATGGGGCTGAAAGCATCGCTGCTGTGACTCCAGGTTGCAACACATCCTTGCTCTCCAATAATGTGCTGAGGGGGGCAGTGGGGGTGACCGGCGCAAAATCATTTAGGAAGCTGCCTCTGTACCGTGTCGCAACCGTTGCGACAACACTAGACTGAGAACATTTAAATTTCTCAAAAACATTTTAGGATGCTGCCTCTGTGCCGTGTCGCAACCGTTGCGACAGTGCAACACTGAGCAAATTTCAATTTCCCACAAACATTTTGCCAAGCTGCCTCTGTGCCATGTCGCAACGGTTGCGACAGCGCAACACTGAGCAAATTTAAATTTCTCACAAACATTTTTCCAAGCTGCCTCTGTACCATGTCGCAACCGTTACGACAGCACTAGACTGAACAAATTTCTCAAAAACATTTTGCCAAGCTGCCTCTGTGCCATGTCGCAACCGTTGCGACAGCAAAACACTGAGAAAATTAAATTTCTCAAAAACATTTGAGCAAGCTGCCTCTATGGTGTGTTGCAACAGTCGCAACAGTACAACACTGAGAAAATTTAAATTTCTCAAAAACATTGTAGCATGCTGCCTCTCTGCGCTGTCGCAACCGTTGCGACAGCACAACACTGAGGAAATTTCTCAAAAACATTTTACCATGCTCCCTCTCTGTGCTGTCGCAACGGTTGCAACAGCACAACACTGAGCAAATTTCTCAAAACATTTTGCCAAGCTGCCTCTGTGCCGTGTCGCAACCATTGCGACAGCACAACACTGAGCAAATTTCTCAAAAATATTTTACCATGTCTGCACTGTCGCAACGGTTGCGACAGCACAACACTGACTAGATTTGAACTTCTCAAAAACATTTTGCCAGGCTGCCTCTGTGCCGTGTCGCAACCGTTGCGACAGCACAACACTGAGGAAATTTCTCAAAAACATTTTACCATGCTCCCTCTGTGCCGTGTCGCAACCGTTGCGACAGCACAACAATGAGGAAATTTCTCAAAAACATTTTACCATGCTCCCTCTCTGCGTTGTCGCAACCGTTGCGACAGCACAACACTGACTAGATTTGAACTTCTCAAAAGCATTTTAACATGCTGCCTCTCTGTGCTGTCGCAACCGTTGCGACAGCACAACACTGAGGAAATTTCTCAAAAACATTTTACCATGCTGCCACTCTGCGCTGCCGCAACCGTTGCGACAGCACAACTCTGACTAGGTTTAAATCTCTCTCAAACATTTTACCAAGCTGCCTCTGTGCCATGTCGCAACGGTTGCGACACCACAACACTGAGGCTCAAAAACATTTTAGCATGCTGTCTCTGTACTGTGTCGCAACCGTTGCGACAGCACAGAGTTGACTGTGAGTTATTTTTTCGGCTGTTTTCCCAGAGAAAAAACACGTGTACGGTTAGATTTGGGCCGTTCCACGGTTCATTAATACCTGGATAAATATCTTTGAGCCAGAATCACCTTTAAATAAATCTGTTCTGTGTCATAATCACTGGCAGTAAGTTTATGTCAGCAGAGGGTGCACAAAGTAATTTTGTGGAGGGAGCAGCCTTGCAAATGTTTGAATAAATGTCGGACGAGTCCCGGAACAGGCCCGAATTCCGAGGCGTACGAGAGAAGAAAGCCAGCATAAATCATAAATGATACCGTAGGCTCGTCCTGCCCAACGCTTCACGCAGGGAATCCAGCCGGACAACGCCTTCAGCGAAATTTGGAGAATGGGAGGACTATGGAATATATCCAGATTCATAGATAGGATTCCGCATTAATTTGGATAAAAGTGGGTGGAGAAGGAGCGCACGCAGCTGTTGCAACCATTGCGACACAGTAAACAGGCAATGTATTAAATGCCTTGCAAGGAAAGAAAAAAGTCAAGTGAGTGCCACTGCTGAGCTGTCGCAACCGTTGCAACACAGTAAACAGGCAATTTATCTGTCCAAATTCCAGTTTGAGGTACTGAAACACTTCTGGGGTTTAAAAGTCGGGTGGGTTGAACACTGTTTTGGCAATATCTTTGCGTAGTGGACACCTCTACCAATAGTTTCAATACAGGTGGACGCTCGGAAGCATGGTCTATCATTTAAGCCTCACAAGCCCGCTGGCCTGCATGTGGGGTATGATGTTTTATTTTTCCCACAGGCTCAATGTCATGTAGTGCTGCAAGGACCCCCCTGGCTGTGGTTGCCCTGACGCAAGTTATTTTCTTTCCGTCGCCCTCGAACGAGCACTGACTTCCACCTGATACAGTTCTGCTCCGGTGACTGTGCCGGTTGCTGCCCCCAAAGTGACTATTGTTGGTTCGCTTCGAGGCTATGGTGAGTTGGAAACATTCTTATTCCAAGAAGTTCATGCTTATATTGATTCGATAGCAGCGAAGAAGTGGAGAGAAATGTAATGAAGCAGAAATAAATGTAATTAGTTTGAATGACTGAAGTATTAGATGGTATGAACGACTGTACGAGTGCGAATAACCTCCAGTTGCAGATAGAATGGGGGTGAGAGTCTGGGGTAATCACCTTATGAAGCCCTAGGACTTTTGCTTAAACAATCGATGTTGAGACAGTTATCCTGGATTAAATCAGTGATCAATGAATCCGACCATGGAGGGATTAAACAGGGATGGCTCAAGACTCATGTCGCATGCATTATTAACCAATTGTCCAACGTTGTGTTAGGTCTCTTCGACAATGAAACCCACGTGCTCCAACCTGGTCTCAGCGTAGCTAACAAAGTATTGTGCGGTACATGCAACTTTGACTGCTTAGACGACACAACTGGGTAATTGCAGCAGGGTACGTACTATCCCCTTCTGAGTCTTAGTACTTTTCCTGACTTGTCTGCTCACCATGGGCAAAGTGCGCATCTTCCTCCCTGCCGAAAAGTTCATGGCCGCGAATACGGCGGTGCACAGCAATTCGGCATGCTCAAGATGTGCGTAGCCCGTCACCGCATTGCTGCGTAGGGAGGCACAGTCTGTTGCGCAGTCTGAACCGCCCAGAAGCACGTTGTGTGCAGAATTTGGGGCTGCGGGGCATGTGCAGCTCAAATACGGCATCCCTGCGCAAAAATCCATGCAGCTCGCAATGCGGGGAGCCCAAAACCAAATCTGTGGGGATGTCATGATTTGGCATACTTCCAACACTTTCGCTCAACTTCAACCCTGGGTATCCCGGGTTATCACAAACATACGGAATAACCACCAGGGGGGTTATTCATAGTCGCTTGGGACGATTGGATTCGGAATAACCAACCAGGGGTTATTCAAATGACGATCGGGATATCAGAATAACCAACCAGGGGTTATTCAAACGACGATTGGGATATCAGAATAACCAACCAGGGGTTATTCAAACGACGATTGGGATATCAGAATAACCAACCAGGGGTTATTCAAACGACGATCGGGATACCCCGATCGCCCGTTACCAGGATCGAGCACCTGAAGACGGTCGCTATTTCATAGAAGGGACAACCATCAGTTTCATAGGATACAGTATATAAACTCAGTAGAATCTACATGTACTCTAGATTCTACCTCGTCTAATATCAAGTCTACTTTGACCTGACAACGGCGCAGCGCTCTCTCACCCCGACTACGAACGACGCTCGTGCACATATCATCTCCTCCTTGAGTTTGGTGACCAGGCGGCTACTCCGCCGTCTCTTCCAAGTCTCACGACACTCCACCTCGACAGCTACAGCCAAACTTCCCCAGTAGAGCCGGGTTGTTCAGCGCTGCCCTCTTGTTGTCAGTCGCGATCACTTCAGACCGGGTTATTCGACTATCGTCCCGGCCGGGTTATTCCCTGTCCCGCCACAGCCAGGTCGACCCAGGGCTTGTCTTGACAGGGGAGGAGGGAGAATCCGAATTTTTTTTGGCTACGTTTAAAGGCTTCCGAACGAGATGAGAGAGAAAACGTGATTAAGTTGGGTGCTATGAGGTTCTGGAGGCGATTATAAAATCTATGTGGGTTCAGATAGCATCCAATGATGTTGGGGTGGTGATAATGTAGTTGGTAGAAGAAACTGAGAAAGAAGTGGGCATTGACAGCAGGAGGATTGGTTGGTTCAGATAGGGTAGCGGGCTTGTATGTCGAGACACAGCGCCCGCTTAGACGCTACATTCAAGTTGAGTTTGATGCCAGAAAACATGGAGAGGAAGGAGGTGGGAGCGATAGGAGCAGTGGACAGCAGGCGAGAGCGGTGGGCGTGATGGCGGCTGGTCCGACGAAAATGAGCAGTGAAGGGTAACATCACTTTGATTGTTTCCAAATGCGGAAATCTGCACAATGGATTCAAAATCCATCTGCGTCCTTCCAGCAAACCGTACTCGGGAGGCCACCAGCGTCCTTCATCGGCATCGTTTCCTGTGAATGCCACCTCCGTTCACGTGTCATGAATCTTTTCAATTTTAATTCTCACGTTAATTTTCAGGTTTATTCCCATCCCCCGGCAGTTCACAATGCACTCGGCATGCACTCGCAGTCACTTTCATTCCTGCTGAGTTTCATTTTCAATTTCATTCCACTTTTCACTCAAGCTGACTCCATTTTAATTTAGAACTGAAGTCAAGTAGGAACTGAAGTGGAGGCGGTAACTTAAGTTGTGAGAGGCTTAGGTACGAAAGTGTGTGGCCACGAAGCGCGCAGCAGAGATCAAGGTGGCTGGTGGTCCCCGCAAGCGCAGAAGGTAGGTCTCTACCTTCCAATGTTTCAACTTTGATGTGGAACTAATGCTTGCGTGCAGAACTTAAGGTGTGGTGTAACTCAAGTTGGGTGGAGACTTGAGTTCTACCGGGACTCAAGTGGTGCGACAGAACTGAAGGAGTAGTAGACCTCAAGTTCGGGGAGGCTCAAGTACTAGTACTTCTTTTCCAATATATGATTCTTTTATCTCGAGTTCGCAGATCTTAAGTTCACGCACTACTTAAGTCTGTTCTGATTCAGGTCCCTCATCTTGGGAAAGCTATGTATCACTGTATTATCGTACCGGACGAGAACTTAAGTTTTGTCTACAAACTTAGTTTGATTTGGTCTGGACCACTAGAACTTAAGATAAGCTAATAAAGTATCTGCGGGAGGAGAGACAGTCAGCCCGCCTCCAGGGCGACTGCCAAGATGATAAAAGAATTGTTAGATCTCGCCGTGCAACACAAACCTCACAGCCTTCTTCACGTTTGACAAGCGATGGTGTTCTCAATCAAGTCATTCGTCGACGTGAAAACCGGTGTATTTTGACGTTCGCACCTGAACCGATTCACGAGCGCGGGCGCCGTCGCATTGGGGTTCGGGACCACCACAGTACAATTATTTATTTGTTGCTGCAATGGTGCGTGGCGCCAAGGTTACACTTGAATAAGTACGCTGTGGCAATTCCAATATGAAACCGCTGAGGTGAAGCTAAGCCGCGAGAAGTATTTCAGTGCCCCCGAGTATATCATCAAACAGATGAGCATTGACGTGCGAACCTGAATACACAACTACTTGAGCGCAGAACATATCAGCAACACCAAACCGCGGCAGAGCCATACACCTCGTATTCGTACACGGAGGACTAATCTCGTGCGGAACCGGATACCCTCGGACGAGCGTGTGGATGCGCGCGGTGCTTGTGTCAGTTAAATCCGTCTCCATGCCCCTAGAAAAGAGAAGGACAAAACGGTAGTCCGCACCATCGATAATAGCCCCTCGCGTGCGATGTTATACAGCGGCGCCTCGCACTCGACACAGTCAGTCAGCAGCGAGGTATAATCGTCGTCGCAGAGTCCGACACTCGTTGCTTTGTGCGCAGCAGGCTAGGGTTGCCCATCCTGACAAAAAGGCTCCGTCCTGAATCACCCAGCTGCGTTCATCAGCCGGGAGGAAAGGCAGCTCTTAGTAACTGCATGTTCCCCCGGTGAGCGTAGATGGAAGTGCGGCACCGCACATCAAACCTCCAAGCCACACGCGCCTCTTCCATCCAAAAATATTTGTGTGAGTATAATTAACGCAATGTACCACCAACACTTACCTCGTTTCTTAAACCACATTTTCGCCGTTGTATTGGGGATGTACGCGGCCCCACCAACTGCGACGCCGCTTTGCGCGATTCACAGAATTCACCCTCACATCCAGTTGGCGACGAGAATCATCTTGACTTTCGTTGCGGCGAAAGAATCTGTGGGCGTTCCAATATGAATATGCGATGCAATCCCCGAATCTCAAGTTAGACGATACCTTAACGCGCCGTCATGGTGCTAGAAGACGAGCCGGGTGCTCATCTCGCAGGCGCGCAGGTATCTGGGGCGTCGTATAACCGTACGATGCTGGCGCGCAACTGTGAGCGACAAGATAAATCGACGGGTACATGACATACTATCCTTCGCGCCTCGACCTCTAGGAACGCTCCATGCGCGACGACCGTGCCGTCAGAGAAGCGGAAGCCGCGGGGTTAGCGACACTGCGAGGCATGAAGACTAGATTATTGTTGTAAAAGTTCGCTTCAATATTTTATACACTGGTAGAACGAGTGAGATATACTCACGGATGCCGATTCTGTTCATGTGTCGAGACTCGCGCAGGAAGCTCTCGGTTTTGTGGATTCTCAGGAGCGCACGTTTGGTGCATCCACGCTCGGCGACGACGCGAGGGACCTCCTCGCAGTAGGGGACAATGTATTGGGGGTACGCGAACGCGGGGGCGAACGTCTGGCACAGCTGTGAGATATCCAATGGGGAGGCGCACCGTACGAGGTTTCATGGCGCTGAAGTTGATACTGGAGCCGGCCAGAAAAATGGTAAACCGAATTGTTCTGTAATCGAATGGTCCTATGGAGCGGTTCACTTAGTGACCACTTCTATGTGACAGCCGCCAAATCGGCCGAAGGCCAAAATTTTTAATATTGTGTATCTTTTTTGGGCCGTTTGGGCGACCATTTTCTACGGAGCAGTCCACTTGGTGACTACCGCAATAATTGCGAGACCCTCAAAGAGAGTTGGATTTGACAGTGGGAGCACGTGTATGGAGACATATTGCAGCAGAATGGAGACCCAACAAGTGGAGGTGCATGTTCGTGCATCCAGTTCAAAACAGTATAAATGGTACCAGCACATTCCAGAGTGTGTTGCAAGGGCTTTCGATCAATAGTCGTCATGTTTGGTACCCCTACACCAAATCGGCCCTCATGAAAATTTATAAGTCCCTCAATTTTTTAACAATTGCTTATTCCTCTTAGAGATCTCTTGCCCCAACAAAAATACATCGTTTGGCAAGAGGAATTAAAAAATGGAATTTCTTTGAGTGAGTAATAACACTTGTCACGAAGAGGTGGTCACTAAGTGAACCGCTCCATAGTCCCTATTCCCCTGCCCTCACGCGAGGCTATCGCAAATAATCGCACAGCTTTTTCTGCATGTTTAAAATCAAACTGCTGCGGAATGGTGAACTACCTCCTACATCTCCACATCCTAGTAATGTGTTAGACCCCGTGTTGTCGATATGTTTAGATCTAGTCCAAATGTATCTGAAATAGTCCTAGACATATTTGCAACAGGTTCACATGAAAGTGGTAGGATAAATGCGAGCACCTTCGCATTGATGTTCTCCGATAGTTGCTCATGGCGGGATACAATCTTAGTGTCAAGCCCCAGATCTCCTCTTGGAAAGACCCGGGACATGATGATGAGGGTTGCGGGCAGGAGTCGACGGACGGGAGCAGTAACTATGCTTGCTGATACTATCTATCTAATCCAGGAATTGTGCGCACAATTCCATGTCTATAGGTGTTTTTCTGCCTTATAGATTTTGAGATTTTGAAAAAAGGCCAATTCTCAGGGAATGGACCCTTTTCAAAAAGTTATGTGCGCGAGATTCCCTGAGAAGGGACCCCTTTCAAAAAGTTGTGTGCGCGAGATACCATCTATAAGGCCCCAAATGACCTTGTAGATGAAAATTCCAGTGAAAAGGCCATTTTCGTGGAATTTGGCGCACAAAAGTGTGAGATCTTAGAAATAGACCAATCTCAATGGAATCTCGCGCACAAAGGTTTTTCAGAGAGGTCCATTCTCATGGAATCTCGCGCACCTTTGTGCACGAGATTCCCTGAGAACAGACCCCTTTCAAAAAGTTGTGTGTGGGAGATTCCATCTATGATACAAGGAAAGTGAAGGGGTCTATACAAAGCCCGGCACTTACATACATTCGAGGCCCCGGCACATTCAGCTCATAGGCGGCACATTGAGCGAATGTGCCGCGCGTGAACACAAGGGCGGCACATTCCATTTCGGGAATGTGCCGGGCTTGGCACCGACTACTCTGGGAAAAGACACGTATCTTTTCTTCAGCCGCGCCCCGCCTCTTTACCTCCTCCCACCACCACCCCTCACTCCAAACGGCCACCAACGCGTCGAAAACATATCAAAATGCCCACCAACGGCACCAACAACTCGCAGCATAATCCCGCCACCGACCAACTCTTCTTTGACGTCAATTGATCGACTTCCGTACGTCACTCTCGTGGCCCGTCTCATCATCCAAACACATGGGTAGATGTATACATGCACAAGATTTTCTTGGATCACATCCAAGATTCCGCTGCCTTACCGGTGGGCCTGGCCGTTGGAGACAGCAGATTGAACGGGATTCGCGTTAAAAGGTGAGGCTTGATCATATGTTTTCATGCCTTCCCTGCTCAATCTATATCCCTACAATGTGCAAGTAAATTTGTCTCAAGTTCGCCTCTCTCAGTGGATAATTATTGAGACACGGATGACAGAAATGTGGTGTGTCGTCTTTTGTGATTCAAATTCCTACGCCGCTCGATGAATAGATAGGGTTACACGCTGGTGCAAATTTCAATGAATTTTGACTGGTTCCAATCTCGATTGTCGTTCAATACTCAAGCACGTAAGGAGTGGTTCGCTGCAAACATGATTTGCTCGAAAAATCACTGTCCTTTTAAAATCTCTTCCGTTCCTACAAAAGCCGCTATCCATTCCAGTCAGATAGACCTCGGGACTTTATGACAAGAACCGGCATTCTCCTAGCCCAGCGAAATATTCCTATCATTTTCGCATATTTGAACTTCAGAAATATTTGTACAGAGATTCCCGCACACAAGTACTTTGATTAGTAGGTATTCATTGTAATGAAATTCTAATACATGTCCTTGGTGCGGGCGGTGACTCAGACAACTCAGGAACGACTCTGGAATTAATAAACAAACCTCAGATGCCGGAGCAACGATTTTCAACTCCAGATGTTTACCACGCCACGGTTTAATGTTGTGAGATCTAGACTTTTCGTTCCTTTTTGTCTATCGTTTTTCCGCCTTGGCCCATTTTATTATTCAGGCCTTGGAGCCCATTCAAAGCTTCCAGACTCGGAACGCGATGGTAAAGTGGCAGTGCAACTCCTTCGAGGAGGGATCAATTCTCAATTGATGGCAAGAATGTGCCGTGGTTGAACTGACGCGGCGGCCAACCGAATGCACCGGACATGCAGTCAAGGGCGGCACATTCGGGGAATGTGCCGGCTACAGCCCCGAATGTGCCGCCCGTCAGGTGAATGTGCCGGGGGTTCGAATGTATGTAGGTGCCGGCCTTGGTCTATCCCGAAAGTGAAGGTGGTGGTAAGAAAGAAAGAACGAGATGGTCACATGATGAAAGTCAACCAACTGATCGGCTAAACAACAGCCGATGATACCGCCATAGTCACACTGGTGACTGATGTTCCCTGTAATGGGTATATAACCCTAGGGCTCAATGCTGGTGTTTGCAAGACTCAGTTTCGAGTGGCGGAGCGGTCAGACAATGAACCTCCTGCCCCTCGGTCTTCCCCTTTCCCCGAATTGACACCACGGGCATCAAGTCCAACACCACCACCTTCGACGCAGGGCCCTCACCCGACCAAATCGCTCTGCGACCTTGTCGAGGACTTTGACCCAAAGCAGTACCATGCAGAGGGACTCCCAAATGCAAGAATGATCAGTCCCTGGCTCATGCGCACTGGCTGGCCCAAGCATCTGGAACCGTACCGTGAACATGATGATGAGCTGATGGACCTGGTGTCCGTTCCTTTCGAGGATGAATTCCCATGTCTTCATGAAGCTGTCGAGGTGTATTTTTCAACAGCAATTGGCCTCATTGAGCACAGGAACGAGGTAGTGCTTCAGCACTTGAACAGTGCTGATCCAGGGAAGGAGTGGGTGTTCAATATCTAGAAGGCCACACACCTGCTAATAGATTTGTCTTTTGTAGTGGGATTAACAACACGCCACTGCATGCGCACCACCAAGGAGACAAAACCTTTGGACAATAAATCAATGTCATTGTGCGCTTGCTAGCTTCACTGTTACGGGTGCCGGAGCACTATAGTATGCCAGTAACCGAGCAGTTGAAGTATGCACTGCAGTCAGTGCTCACCTCTTTCACGGACTCCACTGACGTCAAGGAGCATTGCTTTAAACTTCATCAACTTCTGCTTGCGCTGTGGAAGACCAAGTGGGAAGCCACGGAGAATCACACGATCCACGATCCAACAATGTGCTTCTTGGCCTTGTTTAGCCTTGAACGGTCTGGGGGATTTGTGGGCCCCAAAAAAACCACTGGACCAATAGCAAAGTTGTGTTGGGGCATCAAGCTTTGCATGCTCGCACAGATTCATATGCTGGTCTGCAGTGGAGAATGCAAAGACCAATTAGAAGCATTCGAGATGATAGCACCATTCATCATTGAACACGAGCTCACTACATTCCACCACCTCCGTTCACTTACCCACTATGCCACTACCCTTGCTTTCGGCACGATGGAGGCTCCTAGCATCATTTGGACTGACAGAGAGGACTGTAGGGAGATGCTTTACCTGGGAAAGCGTATATCCCTTGAACGACTGCAGAAAGTCCTGGGGCAGCTAGAGGAGTAGATTGTGGATCTGTGGGAGGACAAGATTCTGTTCAACCTTGAGCTCCAGGTCAAGTACGGTGACTTGTCAGACAATCTTGCCAACACCAACCCAGGCTACTCTTTCATTACCAATCCTCTGAACCCATTTGCTGTGCATCGCCACTCATTCATTAAAGCAGTTCAGAAGAAACCTCATTTGGCGGAGTATTTTGTATACAAGGCACCAAATGTGGCTGACGTTCAATTGAACATGGACTCCTCACGGACCTGGCTCTGTGATCCGGCCGAGTTTGAGGGTCTCGTGATGGTCTACAACGAGTTCACACCTGGAGCATTGATACGTTGGACTGAACTTGCATCATTGCTCATGAAAAACACCCAGTATCGCCTCAGAAATGCCATGGCCGTCGGGAAATTTGTGGCACTCGTACGCCAGTATGACAAGACAACGAACACTGGGCAGAAAGACAGATTCATTCCTCATGCTGCCAGCGGGCTTGTAGCAGACTTGCTCATTCAGCTCCACACATTTGCACGGCCGTTTGCTCAGGTATGTGGGATCATCTATAAGCCAGGATCATGTCTTATAGATGGTTGCAACAGTTCCTTGCTTCAAGGGTGTTTCCCGATGATCCTGCTGTCGTGGGGATGTATGGCGACCTAGTCTTCATGGACTTTGGAAAACAGTTCACTACAGACAAGCTGAGCACCATCATGGGCGAGTGGACAGCACCTGTCTTGGGATGGAGCATGACCGTCCAACCCTACCGGCAAATCAACACTGTGTTCAGGCGCAAGCATTGTTGTAACACTGTTGATGAGCAGGACGATGAAGATGTTGCATCTATGATGCAGGTGCTGCAGGCTGGGCACAGCAAGCCGGTTGACAGCATGCATTATGGGCTATCACACAATGCTCTGCTTGGGATCACCAATGAGGTTATGTTCGCGTTCCTTGAAGGCAGTGTTTCATGGCAGAAGGTGCTCGAAGTTGTCCCAGGAGGGCTTGCTCTGCCATACTATCATGCGACGCGGAAACACTTTGCTTCTCTGGCACTCAATGGGAAGGTGAAGAAAGCATTAAAGGCGGTTGAGGGAGACCCAAGTGTTGGCCGACTCCTTGCATACTTGATTGAGGGACAGCACAAGATGGCCAAGTCTCAGGAAGCCATGCTTGCTCAGATCAAGAGGATGGAGCAGGCGTTACATTCCTACCACCCAGGACCAGCTCAGCAAGCTCAATCGCTGCTATCGCACCTCCTAGCGCCTGTCCCATTGGCGCAGGCTCCGCTGGCGCACTTGCTTACACCTGCTCAATCCCAGGACACTCCTATGGATGGCATTATCAGAGGCGAAAGTCCAAGCGATCCTATCGACCTCACCCTAGTGAATGACGATGAGGATCTATTAAAGCAATCCACCCCTAATAGAGACCTCCTCGACAGCCTGAAGAGCCTGCTCGGTCCTGGCGCGTCCTGGAAGGACAAACTCCAGTATGATGCAGTCAAAGCGCTGTTGGAACTAGAGCGTGATGTGATTGTTGCAGCCAAAACAGGTGGTGGAAAAACCCTCGCTGCCGTCTTACCCACTCTTGTCGAAAATGGATACACCATCATTTTCCTTCCACTGAAATCCCTGATGGATGACTGGGAGAGGCGTTGGCATTCCATATAAACGGTGGATGGGAGCTGAGAGGCCATATTTGGATGGTTGTCACAACTTGATCCTGGCATCTTGCGATATGGGTGCAACATCCACATTCAAGAAAGCCATTGCTGAGCTCAATGCTCAGAGACTGGTGCTGCGCTATGTGTTTGATGAATTCTATCACTACCAGGTAGACGAGGACTTCCGCAAAGACGCGTTTCAAGACCCCTTTGAGCTGCGGGAGATTGAACTTCAGGTTGTCCTCATGAGTGCTACCAGCCCTCCTGCTGCACGAGCCTATCTGGCACAGCAATTCCTCCTTGTCAACCCACTCTGCATATCAAGCCCGAGTGACCGCCGCGAGCTTGTGACTCGCATTCTTGACCCCTGTAAGAATTTCAAGGAGCAACTTGCTGCAGCTCAACAGGTCATTGCCAAGTGCATGGGGAACAAGACATGTGGATGAAGACGATGACGCCATGATGGCTGGAAGAAAGTACATATCCGGACCAGCAGTCTGGTGTGTCCTTTTCCAATCATGCCCGCTATCTTCCACCTTTCTTCACCCTGATGCTCATCTCACTTCGGGTTTCGTGAGGCTTTGCTTCCTGGTTCATTTCAATCACCACTTGCTTCCACATCCTGGATGCAGTTCCTTTGACTCCCCTCAAATCTCTGGGAGTTCTCTTGATGGCACGGTTTTCAAAGCAAAATGGGATGATAGCAGCTGCAGGCAAGGTGTGTTGGCATCCAGTGTGTTTCATTCTGGTTTAACAAATGTGATCAATTGGTGAGATATTCAATATGGCCTCCCCAGTGCAAATCAATATTCACCCTCTGCAAGTAATCATAGTACAAATGGTATTTTGGTAATGTCACATAAGTCCGAGATCATCCAACATCCTTGGCTTGGATCACAGCATAGGCTGGACCCATCAGAATGTATATTTGAAGCATATTCTTGTTTCAGATTCAGATTGACACTGGAATACAACATGTCAGGCAACCATCATAATTTAGGAGCCTATCCAAAATAGGGAGTTCATGGTAGGGTGTTATTTTCTCATTTGTGGGAAAAATACTCAACTGAGGGGACAAATAAAACCTTTGTGGAATAAATGCATGATCACCCCGTTTGCGTCCCACTGAATATATTTTTATTTTTTATGGCAAGCAGGCACGATTCACACGAATATATTTACAAAGAAGTGTTTTATTCAACGAGCGAGATTAAATCTCGTTTATGGAGTTTCTTTTGTTTGTAAAAATACTTATCCCATCATTCGAGTATTTTCCACAAACAAGAAAATAACCCCCTACCATGAACTCCCCTAATATCTTTTTAAAAAATTCCTTGTTTATAGAGAAACAAACATAGTCACTTGGATATATTGCAAGATAAGAAAACAAAGGGCCCAAAACTATTCTTAAGCTGAAACATGAAATAAAATTTCTTCAAGTTTTCCAGTTTTCAAAGCAAGGGGGTAGGATCAGAATTTGCATGGTGACAGGAACCATAGGTGTCATCTCAACTGTATTAGAGCTCTCTCACAGGAACATTAAGACAAGTAACAAGCCTGGCATCAATTTTCTCAACTGCTTTGGTCTGTTGACATCGTTCAAATAGCGGTCGAGCTTCTCTCCATAGTTTTGCTGCTCTCTCCATATCTCCCTGCTGCCTAGCTATATCTCCGAGATGAAGCATGCAGTCAGCCCTGCTTTGATGGACATCCATATATGTGAACGCCTCCAGTGCAACTGTGAATAGATTTTCTGCAGTCAATGCATCTCCCTCATATAGAAATGCATCCCCCAGAGAGCAGAATGCTTTGTACAATACCAAATTCTGCTGCACTTTTTGTGCAAATATCAAGCACACCACACTGCAGGTGAAGGCCCAATGGAAATTAGCAGATCCCCAACGGCTTATATCTGCCATTCTCTCTAGGCAGTAACTTGAAACTTCAGTTTGCCCTGACCAAGACCAGTGCAGACATTTTTGGAAAAGGTTTTTTGCAACCTGAATATTGCCTTCTCTAAGGTTTAGGTCTGCCCAAATCATTTCATAATAAACAGACCCAACAAAATGTTGAAGACTGTTGAGAATTGCCTGTTCCATTTCCAGGCTTTGCAGCACATCTTCTTTGTTGGCACCAGTCATCACATCTATGATGGCAATGTTTGTTATTGCAACAGCAAGATCGAATTGCTCCTGCCCCATAGACATGACACAGATAAGTTCAGAGAAAATGCTTCGGGCTTCAGTGTATTCTGATTTTTCCATATGTGTAGTTCCCTGAGTTAGCCTGATTTGTAAATCCAAGGCACCTTGAGACATGCCACAAAGGCTGAGAAGGTCCCTTGCGGCCTGCAATAGAAAAAGACAGTGCTTGAAATTCCCAAGACTCTGAAAGCACAAGGCCTTGACACGCAGTGCAGTTGCTTGCTGATAATGATTTCCACATAATTTTGCAAGTCTATGTGCCTCATTTGCAAGCTGTAGCCCTGTTTCATATTCACCCATTGTCCACCTGATCAGTGCAGGACTTATCAATATGGTTGCCTGCTCTTTGATGTCACCAGCATTTTTCGCTAACGTGAGGGCCCTCTCAAAGCACCTTATCCCCTCAGAGCGGTTGTTTGCGAGTTCACTATAGTACTTTCCCAATGCACGATACAAGCGAGCTAGCCAAATAGTAGATGAGAAAAAGATAGGCAAACAAAGTTTAACACACCTTCAAGAGCAGGATCATTGAAATTGTAGAAATGTGATATGGCCTCAGAGGCTAAGGTTTCTGGCTCCTTAATCAAGTTGTAATTGCTGGAATTAAACATCTCAGTGATAAACTGGACCTTGAGTTTGTGATCATTGGGTTGAATGACAGCTTCAATGGAATTCATCAGCATATGCCAACCATGGCCTGTCAATCGGCTGAAGCTGTTCAAACTGATTGTGCAGTTTACAGCATCTGCTAGATCGGGATTACGAGCTGTCAATCCTTGGTGTAGGACATGGTGTATATTGCTGAAATTGAGGGTAATTTCTTCTGTGATATTGGCTATCTCACAAGATCCAGAATATTTCATGTACATCTGAAGCAGTATATAATAGTGGATTTGGAGGGGCTGAATGAGAGATAGTGCAGCAGGGCGGAAATGCTGCATGTATTCTCGGATGGGCACAAGTGATTTCAACCGTTTTTTGTCATCGAGATATGTTAAGGATGTGCGTAGCAACACCGCTCTGCATGTGAGAATCCCTGAAATGGGAAGCTTGCTTTGACAAAGCTCCATATCTGACAGTCCGTCAGGGAGAATTGAGAGGAGGCTCAACAAGTCTATGGCCCCAGCCTGTCCGGTGAGGCGGGGGCTTGAAAGTGATAGAGCAATGGATGCATCCAAGTTGGATTTCCTATCATAACCTTTGGAGAGCAGCCGTGTCTTCTCAGCGTCCCACCGAGCTACGATACAGGCAGACCCTTCATAATCAACCAAGTGTGCCATGAGATCAACTGCTAGTGGCATGTTATCGGTGAATTGCAAGAGCTGGTCGATTTCATGATGATCATCAGTAATTTCAGTGAATAATTGTCGAGCAGCCTGATGTGATAGTGGTCCCAATGGTTGGAGGAATGGTCTAGTCCAGCGGACTCCAGCTGGACGCTCTGCCCCTCGCATTGTAACCTGTAAATTGAAAATAATTAATATCCAGGATGTTGCTACTAAACTACTCACCATCAATGCCAGGTGGGAGATGTCAGTGAGGAAGGACATCAAATCTTCAACACTACTGCGAGACTCCAGTGGCTCCCAAGCCGTTTCCAGATTGTCCAAAATCAAGAGACATGTTGGCTTTCCTGCAAGAGCACATAGCACAGGCTTTGTGAGGTTTTTCCCTGGCTTCAGTCCCAGATGTTCTCCAATTAAAGCAGCCATTTCTGTACTGGTATTGGCGGATTCACAGGACACAAAGAAACGGTGGTCGTATTTGGCTGCCACATCTGGGTGATGCAAGACAGCTCTAGCAAGGCTTGTTTTACCCATACCCCCGGCACCTAGAATAGCAATTTTTGCATATTCTTGATGAAGCATTCGGACAATTTCTGTCAGCTCGGAATCACGGCCATGAAAGATCTGTGGCCTAGCAGGTAACATTGAAAAGGACTTGGAGCTAGAGAGGACAACATTTAGCCATGCATGGTGATTATCTGATGTAGATACCTTTTTTGAGAGTTGTTCGGTGTGTGGTACATCTAGTTTGACAGGAATAAAAGTGAAATTTAGCGTCCTCGCAGCACAGTATCCCAGTAAACATACAGAAGAGGCACGATCTGAAATGGTTCCATCTGAAAGATTTGAAATCAATTCAAGCAGCTCGTCCTGCAATTGCTGGGTCCTTTTTTGCATTTCGCCAACATTATTCAGAAGGGTTGTCCCAGATTGAACCTATCGACCATTTAAGCACCTGGGGTTCACATATGTTAAGAGCCTACCTTGAAAACTTCCAGAGCCTCCTGCAGCCCGGCCTGACAATCCTTCAGCAAGGTGTTCATTTCACCCCGGCGGAAGAAGTGTTTGATCATGTTGCTCTCCTGTTGCGCTTCCACATATGTATGTATTTTCTGGAGAGTTCTAGGGAAAATTCTATAAGGAATATACACAAAAAATACGCTAGAGCAATACTCGGTGAAGTTGCCAACATGTTGCAATGTCGCGGCTGGAAGGCTTCCAGCGAGCTCCGATTGCACGTGGAGATTGACAATAGTATAGATCACTCCATGGATGTTTTCTGCGAGCCGAAAGCATTCCTCTTTGTTTTTCTTGACAGTCTGGGTTTCATGTTAGATTCAAAGAATCCGTCACCGAAATTTCCTACTGGGAGTGCAGTAATCAGAGATACAGTTGTGTTTAAGATAGCTTGCACAAATGGAGCTCCGAACCCATCGTGCAGCTCATGCAGGAGCGGTATCACGGCATTCGTGTAGACGATTATGTTGTAGACAAGCCCTTCAGCAGCGGTGGACAATCTGGGCATCTTTGCGGGAATGATAACTATGACCTCGAGGACCATCCATATATACATCTATCGGAATTTATTGGTTTGCCGAATGCTTTGTATGTCTAAATTGGAATCTATTAGCGGTGCCAAGAGATCTGAGAAAAGACGTCGATCAGATTTATAATATTTACAAGCGGTTCCTGGGCCGTGAAGCGGCCCAGGACCCTCTTCTGCTAGTGACCTGAGTTAAATGGAGTTTCCCTGCGTTGAACCGAGGTGGGTTGAGAGTCAGGGAAACCATCGGGGAATCCACTGTGGCGGGAGTTGTAAGCCTACTGAAAGAGAACTGATGAACGGTGATTGTGCGGACCAGTGGCAGGCATCCCCGAATCTAAATTGAGGTTTCAGCATTAGGAGCCGGAATGATAAATTAAAAGCGGAGTTTGAAAAGGCTTCGGACGGACACGCGTAATTTTATAAAGAGGTAGATTGGTCTGCCGGAAGCTTTAAATTGGAATGTATAAGCGGCGCCAAGAGATCTAAGAGAAGACACTGTTTTGGGAGAAGGGGCCCACTAGCTCGACATCGCAGAGCCGAAGTTGCGAGGCATGAGTTGCATTCAATTGTGTTGGACAGTACTCTGTGGACAACACCATAGTTGAAGATGCTGGCGAGATCATCCATGAGTTCCCTGTTCTAGTCTCTGTAACAGATATTCTATAAAAATTCGGCAATGGGTTGGCGCGACAGGAGATCAGCACGGACGCCCTTGGCAATGGCGTCGTTCGATTCAGGCGAATCGACGCATCCATAACCATCGTGGCTCCCAACAGAGACGTTACGATAAGTAAATCCAATGGCACCTCTCGTCGGGAATAGTTTTCTTAACAGGTGCGATGATATCGATACGGTCGTCCCCCGTATCCTTACGTGCGACACCAAGGATCTTGGCTGAAGATGCTTGGAGATCGTCCTTTGCAGAGCCGCGATAGGGGGGGTACCCAAATTTGGGGCCAGGTTCGGCGGTCTCAGGCAATCGACCCTCCCAAATGCAGATCACGTGTATTTACGGTCACATGTATTTCTGGACGAAAAACAATATTTCAAGTCTTTTGAGCGCGTCTTCGTCTTGCCAGAACAGTTCCTACCACAAGTCTTGTATCTCCCGTATTCGAGTTGCCGAAGCAAGCGAAAGAACCCTCCAGGCTGGATAAGGTGTCCCGTTAATTCCAAGATGGCAACAATAGGTATGCCACCCACCGCTTTCCGCGAGCACCGGTATACCTCGACTGAAATCCCACCCTGCAGATGAGATTAAATGCTCCAGATGCTCCTACAGAGGCCCTCAGTCGACCTTCCCTCAGAAAGCCAATCTCACGTATAATACAAGCTGTTTTGAGTGCAAAAGAAAACAGGCGGGGGAACGCGATGAAAAGCGCTCCGACGGCGACACTAGGGCCGCCACCGGAGGCGCCCGACGCGGTCCTAATGTCCAGCCCGTTCAGGGCCATACAACGCTGGACTGGAACGAATGCGTGGCTCTTCTTGAGGCACACAAGAATGATGCTTTTGAGTTTGAAACTTTTGTTTCGATGACGGGAGACAGCGCCACTACGAATTTTGGGGGGATGGCATCCGGGAAGGACGTCGCCGATACTATAGCCAAGGCGATCTGGGATATTTCCGGGTACCCTTTCATGTAAGTTAATTCGGCATTGAGTTGAAAAATATTTACTGACGCACCATAGTTATAAGAAGTCCAAGAAAAGCTCTGCGTCCGATGCCGTCCGGACGTACTCGTATTACTGTGCACAGAACGAAGATGAAGTTAAGAAATCCCAGCTCCACGATGAACCCCGGAAGCGCCGTACGCGGATGAAGATGTCTCGGTTTCCGTGCAAGGGAACACTGCAAATTACTGTTGACGACGATAACCTCGAGATTCCGCAGAGACTAAAGCTGAAACATCATCAGTCACATCTGCATTACGTCGACATCTCTATCAGCAAAAATATACACGACTTTGTAGAGGCCCAGAAGCACGAGTCGGCCGCGACGGTAAATAGTTTGAATTTATTTTCCATCACGCCACCGAAGCTGAAGAAAAATCCTAAAGATCTGGACGCGTGTTTTAGCAGAAAATCCCGGTACCGAGGTGACCCAGAAACAGATCTACGCGCTTTGGAGCGAGTTAAATGAAGGGGCTTGGCGACTGGATGATGACCAGGTTAAATCCGCGCAGATGATCTTGGAGAAATTGGAGGGTACCGACGTCGAGATTATACCCATACGTGCGGAGCCAGGAATCCATGCGATAGCATTCGCTCTCAAGGAAGTCGTCGATGGTTGGGCAGAGGAGAGGGAAGAGTTGGCGATGGACTCGACATGTAAGTTTTCACGTCCTTATTTTCCGATGGCTGTTCAAGGAAAATATCAGGGAAAACAAATGCGGCTCAGTACAAAGTTTATGAGTTTGTTGCCGAAGCCAAGGGCCAGGCAATGCCCTTCGGATTTCTATTCACGGTGTCCACCGGAGATGCGGCGGAAGGCGCAAAAACTCGCATGCTCAGTGATGTTCTAGAGTATATCAGCGAGCGTTGTCCGAACATAATGTTCACCTTGTCGGATAAGGAGCCCGCGGAGATCAACGCTTGCAGAGCCAAAATCTCGCAAGCAAAATACCAGCTTTGCTACTGGCATGCGATCACCTATGTCGAGGAGTGTCTTGGGAAAAATAAGCCACCGGCGAGATACGATCCCCGAAAAGCACATAAAATCTTTGATTTCATTGACCCGACCTGGGCGCCGGGGGTCACTGCTGTATATGCCGATGAAGACGAGGAAGGCGATGGCGAGAACGAGGGCGAGGGTGAAGAAATGGGAACACAAATACCCGTAAGTTTCATGTCCGATTCTGCCACATTCACAGTGCTTACCTCGTTCGCAGAAACCTTCTCAAACCTGCATACCTCCCGTCTTCGTCTTGAAGACAGGAGATATTCGCGTTCCTGTGTGGCCCAACCCACCGAAAATCAAGAAGAAAATGTTTTCCGAGTTTTGTCCTAAAGATTTTCGCGCCGACATCATCGAGATGTATCGTACGCACCTGCATCAGCACCCAAAATACTCCGGGATGACCCAGAAGAACCGTACATCTCAGCCGAAGAAATCCACCGTCGAGCTGTTCGGCAGATGTATGAGTTTTGTTACAACAACGGGCTTTCTCAGGTCTGGGCTTACCTATGGAACCGCTGGTACACCCCACAACAATGGTCGCTTTGGACTGACCTTCGTGCGACGCAATTCCCCGCTTAAAAACAACGATGATCGTTGAGAGCCTGTGGAGAAATGTAAAGCATCGAGACCTCGCGGAGTTCAATCGCCCTAGGCTGGACCTTGTCGTGAGCATTGTTTTCAAGAGTCTTCTACCTCGGGTGAAGCGGACACTGGAATACGTACGTGGTTTACGTCGGATTGGCCGGCCACAAGCACTTGCAGGTTGGCAGGTGGATGCCAAGGCAGAGTGGGTCGATAAAAGTCGTTCACCAACTGCTTAAGAGCGCCCCCAACACCAAAGGAAGGGCCGAACGTCTGGCGCAGCTCGCAGAAGAGGAGAGTCGGGAATCCGGCACCTATGCAACTGATATCAAGACCTGGGTCTGTCCCTGCCCGCATTTCTTCAAAAGCAGGTTCCTGATGTGCAAACATCTCATTCGGGAAGCGAACAAGCTGCTGAATAACCGGCCACTTACCGACTTACGGTTTTTCCTTGATTTGCGCCGAAACCATTTCCCCCCTTATTACTCCATCCCCGGCATTCATACAGAGGCAGAATCGACAAGTGGAGAAGAATTTGAGCCGAAGGAGGTCCTCGTACTCGGAATCCGTGGTGCCGTCCTTCCGGTCCGCGCAGAGAGGCCCACCGAAGATACGCGCGGGACTGTGCAGACTGCAGACTCTGTGCCGATTAAGGCTCCAACCTTTTGTTTTTCGTGTATGGATCTGGGCACAACAAAAGGAGAAGGTTAGAAAACATTTTAAAACAGTTTAAAACAGTTTTACACGGTAATTTCCAGGGTAATTCCGAACCAGTGCGCGTGTTGGTTTTCCAGGTGTTGGATCTCTCCAATATTGGTTCATGTTGTTATGGGTTACTGTCTTAACCGGTTTCGGTTCAAAAACAGCACATCCTGAGCCCACAGCACAGGCTGTCAGCAGACCGTACGGCGCAACAATGCGCCATCAGTCAAGAACAATTTCTATATCTGGAATTGATCCCGCCAGTCGAGAGCTGCATGGTCAGCACCTCCGTATTTCTGGATTGTGAGGATTCTAGAATGCTTCAGATATACTTGCATTGCAATTTTTCTCCAGATTTCTACTAGAAAGTCCTCTGAACGTCATTCAATTCTTCAAACTGTTTAAACCTTGTACAAACGGTTTGTGAACCGTTTGAACCCACCGGCACAATAAAAGGAAACGGAAACAGTTTAAACCGTGTAAAAACGTTTGTACAAGGAAAAGGTTGGAGCCTTAGCGCCGATTGATGGTTGCAGTGACCAGCTGTCGGAGCGTGTGAGCGACGGAGCTTCTGCTCAGACTGGCTCGGTTGAAGACATAGTTAATGCACTGACAGACGAGACGCCGGGAGTTGTGGATGAGGAAGAACTATCAGACAGTGACCGTGATGTTCGCGTAAGTCTGTCACTAAATACACTGCCGAGACACATATTTCTGATATTAATTTGCAGGTTACAGTCACCGAAGCCCGGAAAACTCACTTAAAACGCTGCTGGGAAGACATGATGTATGGCAACACCGACTGGACAGCTTCGGTTCCGCGCGTTGCCGTTCGGCAAGTGTGATTGGCGGTATGACTTGACCCTTTAGGGTGCTAGGACCCCAGAGACACATTATGCAAGGCCAATTATACCTCGAGGGACGCTGCTCTCGAAGTTCTCGACGGCGTCCAGCAGAGATTAAACAATGCATTTAAATTCGGAGTCCCTACCCAGGGTTTTGAGAGTAAAATAACGAGCTGTTAGACTTGGAGATTGGTACATCGGAAACCCCCGCATCGGCTCCTCTCTTCGTCGCACGCGCCGCCACCAGCTTCAGCGCGAGTTCTGCCTGTTAGTTCTACCTGTTTTGTGTGTAAGGCTGTGAGCACCTCGGTGCGCGATAGAGCTTCCTTTAAGCTACGTGATGGAGGCGACTGAGGTGACAGGTGGCTATGCCTGGCCTTTTCGCCGAAAACATTCATCTCATCGTCGTTTCGCAACGTTCGCGTGGTGCGCACCATTCCGTTCAACGTTAGCCTGCATTTTTAATTCAAGAAAAAGATTCCTTCCTCGCTTCTTCTCTATGGCAACTACTACATGTGCATATTCGAAATATAATTGGCGCCGTCCACTCGGATTGCTTCACCACACTGTGCACCCCTCGAAGAATGAGTACGGCCCGCAAGAGAGAACAAATGACATACCGCTATCAGGACAAGATATACTCCAACCTTTTCTTCTCCGCACCAAGGTAGCGGCTTCGAATCTTCGTAGCACTAGCAATACTCCCTGCTTCGATGACCCGGTCTATCGTTTCCCATACAGATTCATCGATTTCCGATAAAATAGATTGCAACTGCATATCCAAATGCAAGCGTGATTTAGATTCCAAAGGCTGGAAAATAGACGATAAAGAGAGACCGAGCTCTTGCATTGTCGCTTTAAGTTCGTCCCTGCTATCCACCCAAATACTAATTTCAAGGTGAACTGACCGGAATACCAAGAGTCCCTGCAATCGTGAAAAGGTATTTGTGCCCTCCGCTGAGCAAAATGGTCAAAAAAAAGCAAACAGCAGAATACGGAAACTCACAAGGTTCCAAGGCAAGGCAAATATTCGCAACGGATAGACCTAGCTTATTATCCAGGATGTATGCTAGGTACCCGTCATCGTCAGACTCGATTTTGAGGGTGCCTATGTCAATCAGACGTGTCGCAACCCATTGAAGTACATCAAGCATCAGGCGACACCGACAGATCTCGAGGGTATCAATCGACGCGAGGGCGGGCTGTGCAAGGGGTAGGGGTGTCGAGGCCGACGAGCCTGACGGCTTTATATAACAACAGATCATGGTCAAATCCCTGAGATGGGTTGTTGTTGCAAAAATATTCGTGATTGAGCTAATATCCGTAAATTGCCAGTTCCGGAGGACGAGCTTCGTTATTTGATTCGGGCCTAATCTGCGTGAGTGGTAAGATGGATAGATACTGTGTGTACTCACGAATATCCCTCTGCAGGCAGGACATCAAAACTGGTGGGAACAAATATGAACCCATTGAACGCTGGGACAAAACATATGTGTGTAACGACTCCGAGTCGCGTGGTGGGCCACTGCGCGCAACAACAGACAGATCCAGCGCTTCGAGGTGGGGAAGGCTCTTTAGAATCTCGGGTAAGACAGCAAGAGCAGCATCTCCGGTACCAACATCAAACGAATCGACGCGAAATTCCAGAGATTTGATGTACGTTCCGATGTGTGGACTCTCGGTGATCAAGGCCAAGAGTTTTTTGGAAGTGTCCAGACTCAGTGAATAAACTGATTCAAACTGTTTCTTCTGCGCTTCAGAGGTCCAGCGCTTCGCAACTAATGAGCAAGTCCGCAAGTCGTCACGGATAAGGGCCTCTGCCAAGTGATCAATTGTTTTGTGGATTAATTCCTGTGGAAATCCTTGCATTGATGCGAAAGCCTGTGGGGATAAGTTGAAGGTATAGGCTTCTGAGAAATATCATAGCGCACCTCAGTTCTCGGCCAGAACTTGAACTAATTTGAAAGGCAAAGACACAACATACAACAAATCCAAACAGAGAGTCTCTCATTCGCCACTGCCAGTCTATTTTTCATGTCTAACAAGCGCAAGCGTAAAGCTCCAGAGCCTACTCTTGGGACTTCTTCGACCGAGGATTCAGGCACGACGAATTCAGCCACTTCGAACTCGGAGAAACAGCCTGCGAAGAGGTCAAATCAGTACCTCCCTTGTCGTTGGTTACATTCAACACTCCTGAGCGCATTTTGCTGAATAATTTATGTCCCACAGCTGACGAGGAGGACCTGATACCTCTGGTTGAATATTATTGGAAACTAGGCTTCAACGACCCCGACATAGCTACCCATTCGCTTGATCACTTCGATCGCGGCCAGTTTGGTTTAAGGTCGTGGCTCGCCATTTCACTTTGTTGATAGTCCTATTAAATCTGAAAATCTTAGTGCGAAATCAGTTCAACGGCTTCGTAACAAGTTGAATTTGAAAGGGGCCCGGCAACAAGCTGCCACATCCGAGAGCATTACTCCCTTCTACCTTGAGATACGTGAACGGTTCCCGAATATGGGTGCACGCGCGATGGTCGCCACTCTACGCCAGGATTACTCAATAAAAGTCTCGGAGTATTATTTCTTTCAAGTTCTCGTCGAGTTGTCTCCAACTGACCAATTCTATTTTAGAAAGTTTCTTAATAAAATTTTAAAGGCGGTCGAACCTAATGGTGTCATACAGCGGCTTGCATTTAAATTCAAACGCAAGCGATTCTATTCAGCCGGTATTATGGACATACTTTGTTTTGACCAGCACGATAAATGGAAACGATTTGGGCTTTGGCTTCATCTCGGCATTGAGCCCTACTCCGGATGGATCCTGTGGCTTAAAATCTGGTGGACGAACCGGAACCCAAAGCTTGTCACGAGCTATTATCTCGACGGATGTCGGAAGGCTGGAGGCATGTATCTTATCTTTAGTATAACGTGCCACTCTTAGTTCACCATTGACCAATCCTGCGCTAGGCATTCCTCTCATTACGCAGAGCGATCTCGGGACCGAAAACTATGGCATTGCTAATTGTCACACAGTGACGCGCCAGCGTCTAGATCCTTCGCTTTAAGGCACCATGCAGCACCAGTGGATGAAAGAAAAAATGAATATCAAACCTGAAGCTACCTGGTCTCAAATGCGGCGCCAGTTTACACCTGGATTCGAAACCATCATGGACAAAGGAGTTGCCCGTGGTTTATACAATGTCGACAAGCCTCTTGAGAAGTACTCGTTCCGTATTTGCATCAATTAATCTCCATCTGACTTTTATCAAGGCTTGTGTTCCGCTGGCTCGCGATTCCATGGCTGCAAGCCGAACTTGATGCATGGGTCCGTCGCTACAATTCGACACCCAGACGTCGCGACAAGAACAAAATCTTACCTCAAGGCATCCCGGACCTGATTGTCGCCAAGCCGCACCTGTATGGAACCCAGGACTACAAGGCAGAGGATTTTGGCTTTTACTCACCCAGACTTACGAATATCTAGGTCATCGTTCCACCCGAACTATTCGACGAGATGCAAGAACAGTGGGCGCCGCTGGACGATCCCGTCTTTGAACTCACCCCACCTGTGTTCACTCACAAAATTTGCGAGATTTATGAGTCCCTTGGACGTCCTGAAGTCACTTCTTCCAGTTTCTGGGATGTGTACTGTGCTGTGTTAGAGCGGATTGTCCAGGTCGACGAGGATCTTACAACTGGCCACGATGCAGCTTTTATGGCGCCTATGGAGCTTCTTGCGGGCCAGAAAGAGCTGCGTCAGGGGGACAATGCGGTTGCTGGTTACGAGTACTACGGAGGTTTGGCCAAACACCCTCAAAGCCAAGATGAAAACGACAACGAAGATGGCGGCGTGGTCCTTAACTTTGCCGATTTAACTGATCAGGAGGACTAGGTGGAGTGCTTTCTCTGTTTTTTTCCTCCCCTGCATTTACGAGTGTTTGCAGCAGGCCCTGGAACTGCGCGAGGAGCATTAGTTCGAGACAGTTTTTTGTTTTGTGTTGTTTGTAATCGAACCAATTGTCGCGACGATGCCTTCGCCTTGACCCCAATTGCAACTCCGATTCCCCAGCCCACTCAGATACAACGAATTTCCTGCTGTCGTTCGAACGCCACATCATAATCCACACTGTCGTATGGTTGGGGACGGTACAATGTAAGCTCTTGCTAATCCCGCATCAAATGCTTCTGTGAATTCAATGCGCCATTGTCGCGTGAAGTGGTAGTGGGATTTCCACGACGTCGTAAACTCTCGATACCCTTGCAACATTTCCCTGTAGTTTCTAGTGGACAAATATCACTCCACCGATCGTGACGCCTCGTGTTTATTGGACTCTCATCCGACTTTGGTTCATCTCCGACGAGTATCCGACATCTAACAAGGTTATCCCCGTAACGCGGCCTTGGAAGAAGCCACGGACAATGGGAATTGATTTTTTGGGCCTTTTGAACAGGCATACATGCCTATGGACAGATGGTGTTTCAACGCCCTTCAAACGTTTGAGTGGCTATTTTTCATTTCGACTTCCAGTCCTCCTCCTCGTATAATACATCTAATTCTCTCCCACGGCTTCCCTGCCTCCACCCTGGATGCTACGACAAATCATTTCAGCATCGGCTGCTCCATCACTTATCAGCTCATGTCACCGACGTGCATTACCTTTTTTCATTGACCACCACCTCTTTTCTTTTGGTTATCGCTCCTCTGCTTCTGCTCCTCCTCAGGATGTCGGAGTTTGCGTATGCAGATTTGACACCCCGGAACCCCCGCATCAAATGCGAGCGCCCTGCTTGCGGCAAGCTTTTACCGCCCGGAGTTGAGCTTTATATACTCCATGACAAGAAAGACTCCTCTAATGACTTTGGGGTGTGTCCTGAGTGTAAAACTCACTACGAGCGCAAGGGTGCGGGAATTGTGGTCCAGAAAAACGGGCGCCACAACTTTAATGTTGTCTCGCGAACTGGTGAATATTAATCTCGGGCAATCTTCCTTATACTGATTATATGGCAGAGGCGGGTCCATCCAGACAGCAAAGTGGCTTCATTGTTCGTTACTCATCAATGGATTTGAACTTACCAATTTGTAGGCCTCCCACCTCAAGACCCCAATGCTGTTCGCCAAGTACGTCAAGATGTCGCCCGAGCGAATCGCGGTGGGTCAAAATCTTATGCCACCATGGTAAATCTGATCCACCACAGGCGGTTTCCATGGCCATGTTCAACCACTGGGTGCACACTCGCGACATTCCTCTCGCGAACCCACCGGGCCACCACCTTTGTCCTCGGGACCAAGAGGAACTACACCACGGATCCGGACCGACTTCAGTTTGAGGTCATTGACGAAAGTCAATCGAGGTCAGTACTCGAGGCCGAACCAATGTGGATTTGAGATCAAAAGTGATACTAACTCGCGAATCAAATCAAGGTCGGTTTGAGGCCCGAGTTCAGTCTAAGCTCAGCAAGTGGACCCAAGCTGGACTTGTCGGAGGAATCTAAATGGTGTCGGCCTTATACCACATGTGTCTCACTGTAGGAGCAAATTGCCTTCAATTTTGAGAATCAGTCCAGTTGTGATATATAATAAAATGGTTTATTCGAATAAAATAATACAGATCTAGCTCTCCTCCGGCTGTTCCCTGGTTCCCGTGCCCGACTCTCCTGCGCCGCCTTCTCCCAACACTCCCTCGCCACTTGGGCCTGCCCCTCCTGCACCCCCGGGAACTTGGTCTTCATCCTGGGGAGCCCCGTTGTCGTGCGGCCCGGCCTCGTCGTCATCTTCCGAGCGCTTGCGCTTCTTGGTCTTGCTTTTCTGCTTCGGGAGGCGTTTGACTTGAGGAGCCACCTTGTACAGCTCTCGGAGCCAGCGCGGGCAGGTGAAGTTCGGGTCGGTGAAAGATTTCCCGCGTATTCAGTTGTGGAAGGATCGTTGAATTGCTCGATGTCGTCGGCGTAGATGTCTTCCAAAAGCCTAAATGGAAATGAGACTCGGCAATTAAATATATGCAAGACATGGGCAACGCACTCGACAAAGCTCTGAGTTCCCCCTTCACGAAATGCTTCCAGTTCATTGTCGACCTTCCCCCAAAACGCGTTGGCACTGTGGTTTAATCCGATGTGTCGGCGCTGGGACAATATAATGAATATGACGAAGGGATTAGAGAAATTAAACTCACCAGCAGCGCAAGGCGCATGTAAAGGCCAAGGGTGTGTGGAATGTGCTGTGTATGGACAAGTGAACAAGCGCTTCGGCCATTTCTGCAACGTTGGCTCGGGCGTTCTCGATAATCTAAAGAAAGTCAGAACGATATCAAGTGCCGGGATGATCACATACCTTCTTCTTAATCGCATAACGTGCTTGGGAAATTTCCTCCCCAAGCCAGGCAGTCAGCTCGTCGACATGGACACTGTCCGAGTCCGGAAGATCAGGTGTGCCGGCAGCGCGCATCGCCAGCTATATAACAGTGGCTGAGATAAAGATGAATGCATACGACATTGAAACACTCACGAGGATTACATCGGCCAATGTCCCAGCATACAGCTGGATGTTGGGGAGCAGGAGGAGGGAGTATATGTTGCGACGAGCAGCTTTCTAAAGCGAACAGTTCAGAAGAAGTCAATGAGAACAAAAGATACGCACCTCAAGCGCACTCGACGGAGTCCAAGCCTCTGCAGTGTTTTGGGTAAGCTTGCTAAGCTGATCCCGGACCTGAAGGGTCCAGATGGCTTGGAGCGCGTCGCGTTCGTCCTTGCTAGTTGTCTGGAAGAGGGATGAGACAAGCTATCCTGGTGGCATTGCCACTCACCGCAAGGTAAGTCCGAAAGTCACTCTCCGTGCAAGGGTCGAGTTTCACCCGCTTCAGCTCGCGTTCCCCGAAGTTCTTGAGCTGGGCCATTGACGTGCCCCGGACGTTGAGAGCGGACCCAGAAGAAAAGAGCCAGGAGTGGAATTGAGGTCAAAGACGGGTGGCAGTGGTGTCACTGTTGTTGGCAACCCCGGGCTCGATGGGGTGCTCGAAGGCGGAGGGACATGTCGGCGCCTCTGCTTGGCGTGCTCCATGAGTTCTTTGGTCGATGCAGGGGCCATGATGGTGCGAAGGAAAGAGTAAAGAAGAAAGAGAGAGTTGTGACAATAACGCACATGTGATCGCGACTTTGAAGGATTTGAGACACACTCGGTGGCAAAATATCGGAAATGCCGCGAGCATCTTGGGAGCCTCCAACGGGTGAGGCTACAACTATTGAACATTGGGTCAGATATTGACGATGTGACAGAAATAGTCCCGTATCTCCTGTATTCGGGAGACAAAAAAACAGTCCGCTGCACCGTCTGCCATGGAACATCTGGAGCGGGCCTTGGTCGACATGGGATTGACGCAAAATCACTGAAAAGTCACCTTGCAAGTCCGTCACACGCGACTTGCTGGAGAAACCACCTGGCGCGCGAAGAGGCGCGTGCTGCCGATCTTGAAGCCTTCTCTGCGGTATCAAACTCGACGGCTGTCTCGGTGTTTCCTGATTTCGAAGTCCCCGATCTCGACTATCCCCCACCCATTTTCGCAGCCGCGGAACCGAACGACTCTGTATATTCTCGTGTCCTGAGCGCTGAGGAATTGGCCCAGGAGCTCGGAGCAGACTCAGAGGAGCCGCCAGCAATATTGACTGTCGAGCAAAAACAGTCAAATCTCCGCCAACAATATGAGCAAATGCTTGTGGATGCGTACCAGGCAGACCATTTGGAGAGCGAGGATGGTCCGGACAATCAATTTGTGAGCGATGAATTGCCGAGAAGCTCGAGAGATGGGGAGGGAGAGGAGGAGGAAGACGAACAATGTTTTGATCCTTCCGCGCTACCTCCGTCCGCATATCATCCTTATCCAAGCAAAGTGGTAAGAATACATCACCTTTCGCTTTTTCTTGCTCATGAAAACGTCCAGGCTATGCTCCTCGACATCATGGACAATTTTCCGCGTTGCCGTTTTACGAGCACGCAGCTGTCCTTAATCATCCAGTTTGCAAAAAATCTTGGTGTCCCCGATGTCCCCTCGATCAAAGGCCTGAGGAATATTCAACAGTCGCTTCAGTCAAGCTGTGGAACGACACCTTCCAGAGTAGAATCAATGCAGGGGAATATTTTCTATATGAACGATATTCGCGATACCATCGCCCGTGACCTCGCTAATCCACTTGTCGCACCCCATCTGCATTTCTACCTGGAGGAGACGGACGGGCCGATTTCGGAGGTTTATCAAGCGGAGAGATGGACAGAATACGCACCCCAACAGCTCACACCAATGTTCACCAAGGGCCGTCGACGCTTTTGGATCAATGAGCTGGCCCAGCTCGAAGATGGAACCCTTGTTGTCCCGCAACTGCTGGTTGTGCGCAACAATGAGCTGGAAGCGGAGGTCTTCGAAGTCACACAAACAGCAGATGGGCGATGGAGGCTCCATACGGAGGAGACAAAGACCAAAAAAGCTTCTGAATTCGAACGCCCCTACGATGAAATTGTGGAGGAGTTCTGCAACTGGACATGGGTGGACAACTCACAAGTTCCCAAAATGCCTAATCCCCAGCGAATGCTTGTGGACGACGACGAGGATCTATTCGTTATTATGGTTTCGCCCTGGGCAGACGACGTCTCTGGCAATAAATCAAAACAGTACAACAAGCACATGAACATGTATACCGGGAACGGCTGCCTGCCTGGACGTCTACTTCAGCAGGAGTTTCACGTTCATTACATCTCCTCCTCGCCTCATGCTTCATCGGCGGAGCAATTTGCGGTGTTCCGTGATCATGTCAAAAGCACGGAAACCAAACCCGTGAAAGCATACAATGCGGCAACGAAACGGAAGTGCCGATGTATCCTTCGAGTCCCGGGACTCCCTGCCGATAATCCACAGCAGTCGGAAGAAGCTTCGCATATGGGGAGTAACGCCAACCATCCCTGTCGCAAATGTCATTGGGGTGGCACGACCAAGGAGAAGGAGACGGAACAGAAATACCACGAATGCCATCTTTCTGGTGCTTTACGAAACGCGGCAGAGATTCGCGAGAAGTTGCAGGAGCAGTTGCAGCTGGCTATGCGCGGAGATTCGACGGGAGTCGGGAATCTGCAGCGAGCGACTGGAACGAAGGATAAAATTGCGCAATACTGGATCGAACAGCTGATTGCTAAATTCAGGGAGCTCAAGGCGGAGGGCAGAGGACGAACGGTGGATGCCCTTGCGGCGGATGTGCTGCGGTGGTTTTCCGAGCAGCCCGGCGACAAAATGAACCCCCTCCTCGATATTGCTGGACTCGATCCATCACAGGATACCCCTCTCGAGTTACTCCACACAATTCTGCTGGGGGTGATCAAATACATTTGGCACCATATGAACACCGAAAAATGGTCGGATACTGACCGGCATCTCCTCGCAATTCGTCTGCAATCCACTGATCTCACTGGATTAACCGTGCCGCCCATTCGAGCTGCATACATGATTCAGTACAAAAACAATCTCATCGGAAAGCACTTCAAAACCTTGATGCAGATCCTCGCATTCCATGTGCACGACATCTCGACGCCCGAGCAGTTCACGCTGATCAAGGCTGCCGCAGAGTTGGGCGCAAGACTTTGGATTCCTGAAATCGACGACATGGATGAATATCTCGCCCAGGTTGAAATTGCCGTCGCAAACCTGCTCGACGCGTTCGACGCCGTTGATCCCTTGCGAATTCTGACGAAGATAAAGCTTCATTTGCTTGCGCACACCATGGAAGACATTCGCCATTTTGGCCCGTTGATACGATCCTCCACCGAGATCTATGAGGCATTTAACGCGGTGTTTCGGCAATGCTCGGTATACAGCAATCACCTGGCACCCAGTCGTGACATTGCACGGAAATTTGCCTCTATGGCTCGAGTCAAGCATGTCTTGTCCGGGGGATACTGGTGGGACTCACGTTTAAAGATGTGGGTTCAGGCAGGAGACGCTGTTCTGGCCGTCCTTCGGACCGATCGCGGGGTTCAACGTCATCTGGGTTGGGTCTCCCCAACGGTTTCTGTTCCTGGGAAAGTGGAACCGAAACCGTTGAGAAAAAACCCTGCCGTAGAATGGCAGCAGTCAGCAGCATCCAAGAAATGGAGCACGGAAAACGGAAGCGCACCTCAAGCGCAGAGTCTCTGGCGATTCGGGTGTTCTCTCTCGGCACAGAGCGGGGATACTGTAATGATGAAGCATTGGGTCGTCGCAAAGGATCTACAGGGACATACCGTTTTCGGGCGAATACACGAGCTGCTGACCACCGAAAAGGCAGCATTTGTGACCCTCGAGCAATTTATATGCAATGAACAACTGAATCGGCACTTTGGTTGGCCAGTCCTGCGTCGTCCGAATGGACCCGAGATTGTTGATGGTGTTCAGTCCTTCCTGGTTCTCCCATCGACATGCATCCAGTTTATCATATCGGTTGCGCATGACTGCCGAATGGGAAACTGTGAGCCCGCTGTCGTCGGCAAAGAACTACAGGAACGCGAAGAGACAAGCCGGCACAAGAGCTTAATTAAGCACACAGATGACGACCATTTCATCATTAACATGGGCGCCCTTCACAATTTCCCCAAGCTCTGTCGTGTACTGCCCAGGACATTGACTCAGCTGAAACCCCTGTTCCCAGATCGGAAAGAATTCCACGCAAAAGTCGGCCAAAAAGCGAGAGCGGGACGAGATGCACGGCGGAAGAAGACAGCGCAAAGCGTCGACTGAATGCCGAGGCCAAGAAGAAGGAGGCCCAAGATGCAGAGCAAGCTGCCCGCGAAGCAGAGGAAGCAGAGAATGAAGGAAGAGACGTGGAGGATGATGGTGACGAGAGCGCGATGACAGCAACCGCGAAGAGGAAGATGGCGACAAGTCGTTGTCACAGGATGAGCCGGATAACGATGCTGACGCGGATTATGGAGTTCGGCCACGAAGGGGACGGAAACGCAGACGGAGATGAGTATCAATATCATATGTACAAAGTGTTAAGGATCGGAAATCACAGCTTCGCGGTCATCGGCCCGGGCCGCCCAGCTTGGCAAATAAATAAAGGATAATATATTGTCTTGATGTGAACTCAACTAACGGGGCTGGGTCTAAGGTCTGTGCAGAGCTCAATATGATCTGGATTTGAGGGCACGATGAGGTTGATGGTTTGATATCACATCGGCATCGAAATGAGAACAAATTGATGTCAAAGAATGACACCCTTTCGAACTACCGCCGCGAGGTCACACTGGAGTCGAGCCAGGTTGGTGGTGTAGTGCTCCTGGCGATATCAATCAAAGAAATATTGGTGAATTCGAGCTGAGTTTTCAAATACTGCTATCAAAAAAAAAAAATCAAATGCTGCAATTGAGCTGAGGGGTCCAGAGCTAGAGTGAGACCGAGAGCAGTAGGACAAACGCAAAAACGGAAAACAAGAGAAGAAATCAAGATGAGAGAAAAACTTCACTGACAACAAATGCCTCCGGTGGGACTCGAACCCACTCCTCCTCGCAAACTGTGATATGGTGTATGACATCTTAGGTGTTCGAGGTGATCTCCACAGATCCACGGAGGCTTCCTCAGTTTGAATGTGAGGTGGTATAAGTAACAATCAAAGAAATGTTGGTGACTTCGAGCTGAGTTTTCATCGAGGTTCAAATACTGCTATTATAATCAAAATTTCAAATATGTACTGCAATTGAGCTGGGGGAGACCGAGAGCAGTAGGACAAACGCAAAAACGGAAAACAAGAGAAAGCAAAAAAAAAAGCAAAAAAAATAAATAGTTACTCTGCATACATGCATCCGGTGGGATTTGAACCCACTCCTCCTCGTACAGTATTTTGACCACAGCTGAGGTGTTCGAGGTGATCTCCAGTGATCCACAGAGGCTTGCTTGTGTTGGATGTGAGCTGGAATAAGTATGTATTACCAGTCTGAAATTTGAAATCAGTGGGGGCAAATACACTCCTCCAAGCTCAACTATGTTGATTACTTTGAAGCCTGAGACATGACCGATACACCGATTCAGAGCCTGGCTCGGAACGAGAAAGGAGAAGGAAAAGAGAAACAAACAAAAACCAGCAAAGTTCGTAATCATGCCTCCAGTGGGATTCGAACCCACCTCTCCTCGCGAGCCATTGGGCGACTACCTATGTATTCGAGGCAATCTCCAGTGATCCACAAAGACTTTCTTGCTTGCCTGGGCTGTAGTATAAGTATCCTAGCAATTAAAGCAATGGTGGAGAACCTCAACCTGCAGTGTCTGTTTTCATCGAGCATCAAGCTAAAGTCAGACTCAGCCTCGAATTCCTGAGATACATGCTGAACCGGATGATGGAGTTATGCCACAGGATCCTGACTGCGTCTCACATTTTTCCAAAAAGAAAAAAAATTCAAGGGATCCCATCTTATGCCTCCGGTGAGATTCGAACCCACTCACCCTCATAAACTGCATAGCAAGCGAGCTAGATGTTCGAGGTGATCTCCAGTGATCCACAGAGGCTTGCTGGCCTACTTAAGCTGTCACATAAGTACCAATCCCAGTAATCAAAGTAATGTTAGTGAATTCGACGTGACCTGTCCCTGAGCTTCGAATCAAGCTCAGCGATTAATATTCAACGTTACAGCCTGACCTGAAATCGGGCGTTGAGAGCAGTAGGGCAAGAGCAAGAGCACAAAAAGCAAAGAAACGAAAAGGAAAAGGGTAAAGAAACAAAAAAGCATTGACCAACTGAATTATGCCTCCGGTGGGATTTAAACCACGTTACCTCGCATACAGTATCCGCAACCAGTATATGTTCAAGGTGACCTCCAGTGATCCACGAAAGCTTCCTCAGTTTGAATGCGAAGTGGTATGAGTACTACTGGTTCAAAATTGAGGTTAAAGAAATTCACTCAATCTAATACTTAACCTGCCTCTCTTTATCAAGCGTCAAGCTAAAAGTCGGGTCCAACCTCGAATTCTTATGATACATGCTCACCGAGTCTCGCATCTTTGCAAAAGAAAAAAAAACCAATGGCAATGAGTTCGGCCAAAAGAAGCAAAAGAGCTATACCCATATACACCTCTGGTGGGATTTGAACCCACGTCACCTCGCAAATAGTTGACATGAAACATCTAACTGTCCGAGGTGATCTTCAATAATCCACAGAGGCTTCCTCAGTTTGAATGGGAGCTGGTAAAAGTACTACCCCCAGTGATGTCGGGGAATTCAACCCAACCTGTCTTCATCGACGTTCAAATACTGCAATCAATATTTGATATTACCGCTCACCCTGAAGATGGTTGAGAGCTACTGCGAGACAATGAGCTAAGAAATGAAGAGAGAGAAAGAAAGTAAAAACATTTCAACTGGATACACATGGAGTCGAACCCACTCCTCCTCGCAAACTCATAGTCCAGACCATCTATGTATTCGAGGTGATCTCCCATGATTCACAGAGGTTTGTTTGCTTTGGATGGGAGCTGGTATAAGTACTACATACTGGTTCAAATTTTCGGAATCACTGGGTGGAGAAATACAAACCATCTACCTCGGGTTCAGCTTTCTTGATTGCTTTGAAAGCTTAAGACAGAACCAATGCAATAATTCCAGAAGACGAAGAGCAAGAGAAATGAAAATAAAATAAAAAACAGCCACTGTCCTGAAGCATGCCTCTGATGGGAGTTGAACCCACGTTACCTCACAAATTGCATTGCTGCGCCATATGATTTCGAGGGGATCTCCAGTGACCCACAGAGGCTTCTCCCCTTATGAACACAGTCTGTATAGTAGGTATATCGGATTTGAGTCCACCACTTCCAACATGTTTATGTGAATTGAGTCCATCAAATGAAAAATCACCAAGAACCAGAACCAACCAAGAACAGAACCTCAGTCGATGGATTCGGAGTGTATTCCACTGGATAGCTCCAAGGGAAAAAATGAAAAAGAAAAGAAGAAAAAACCCAGGCAGGATACAAATGCCTCCAGTGGGATTCAAGGGCTACAAGAGTCATCTATAGCATTTTGCAATTGGTATCCCTGTTGGCCTGCAAAATGCAAAATACTTTCCGAGAGCCGGCACTTTTCAAACCAATATTTGCATTTAAAGCAACCAGGCATAAATTGCAACCCAATACAGGTAGCTATAACACCCTGATACAGACAGCCATCATTGAAATATTAGTATTTTTTTGTTATTATAGAAGATAAATTATTATTTTTGCCTTGTACAAGCAGATAAGCATTACCAGAGGCATGGAAATGTTGCAGAGGAAGCCAAAGGTTGAGGAAATGATGGCCACCGGCATGCTGCAGTACCCGAGGATACCCGGGATCACCCGAACTTCCACATATGGGTACCCACAGGATAACACATAACTTAAGTAGCTCGCTGCGCGGCAATGCCCGCTATATAAGTTCAATGATGCGAAATTTAAGGCAACTTCGGCGATTATTCAGGCTTTCACAAAGCTTACTACTACAGCGAGAGAATCATAATATCCCAATAACGTTGGCCTTCAATCGGTAAATCTGAGCACACAATAAGTTTTGCGTTTTCGGGAGTGCAATCACGTACCCTGTCGTAGACATCATGGCCCTTACATTGTGAGCAAGATCTGTCCTCGAGTTGCAGGACTACTGTGCACCGTATCAAATCCCCGATCTGTACATTGAGCCTTGAACCTAATGTGGGCCTGCTGCCAACGGTGTCTATCTGTGATCACGTCAACAGTGTGGGCAACCTATCCGCAAAATCACGAACCATCGTGGTCCGGGTGCAGGTGGTTATTACAACCATGTCGGCCTGTACCCAGCCTCTCTCGGACAGTATGATCTGTATGCATACTCTTAAAAAAAATAGACCAACAAGTACGAGAGATTCGCAGTGTACCCTGGGTTTGCGTGCACGATCCAGCTCAACCATATTCGTGAGGGACGACTCTTGCTCTGCAAACATACTATCTAGGCCTCTTATACCAGGAGAGCCGAGGAAAAGTATCTGATATATATCAGCTTCCCGATTTGTGCGACAGGCAAGAAAAGGAATCACTCACCTGCTCACTATCATTCAACTGCACGACCCCTTTCAGAACCCCGAAAACAATGGCTGAAAACGGTGTGCCACCATAGAGGAAACACGAGGTATGGAAAGAATGATCTCGGTTGTTGCCATCCGTTCGAGACTCTGGTCCAAGCCTGAGAGTCGAAGGATCTTCTGATGAGCCGGGGCTGGGCTGAATATCGAAATGTGATTTCATAGAAGTGCATCCAAGTGGAGAAGAGTAGCCTTCGCGAGAAGTACATGCACCAGTACTAAGGTGATCAGCAATTTTATCGCGTAATGAATTGCAAGTGGCGGTCTTCGGAACGTCAATGCCGTGCGCATGGGCTATAGACACTAAAGAACTTTTTGGTATAAGTTCCAAATTTGAAAACAGTGTACAGGCAGTATTCGAAGAGGTATGGTGATTGAGAAGAGCCCGACGACGGGTGTCTAGCTGTCGCATAAAATTAGGTCATGAGTGATCTGCCCACCCCAAAGACTCGCCAACAAGTACCACATGGCTGTCTGGAAAATGTTCAGCGGATGTCGACAACAAGATGCTCAGTGCTGTGAAGGCCATCGCCTGCTGGGACACAAATTCATTACATATCTCGCGGCAGTGGCACTCATGCTTTAAAAGACCATTGACTGTTGCATCACACTTTCTGGCACAGGAGCCCACAACAAGATGAGATATGAGAGCATGACGCGTGCCGCAAATGGTCAGATCAGAAGGTCGAACTATGTGATGGGCTTGCATTAATTTGATAAGGGAAGCGGGGTCAGCAGTGAAAATGTTGGATGATATGTCTGGGGATATCAATAATGCTTCGAGAATGGTTGTGTCTTTAGCGAGGGAGGTAGCGGACGGGTTTTTAGAAGTACAGGCTACAGGATGATGGATTGGATCTTGAGTAATAATTATTGGAGGGGATTGAATGGCAGGGGTGGAGGTTGAAAGTGTCTGAAGGATTTAAGCGACGAAGGGGAATTAATAGGGTGCTGGATAGTAACAAATCGGAGAGGGTTAAGTACGACGGCATTCAGAGTTTCAGAGTTTATTTCAGAGTGTTCAGATGCGATAGCCTCTGGGAAGAGCCCCGAAGTAGCTGCAACCAGTTGAGTGAGGATGGTGACGAAATCTTAAAAGGGAGAAAACACACCAGATGGCATGTTACCGCTTGCAGAGGTCATACTTCCAGCGACCGAAGATAATATAGGGGCGACACCTGTTTCAAGAAAAGTGAGGCAGTATTGCAGGGGAATGACACAGATATTACGCGGAGCGTCGATGCTACGAGGAGTTACGGGAACTGCAATTAGATTAATAAGGGCAAATAGATGAGCTCAGTGAGCACAAACAGTGGGAGTTCGAGTAGGTCGGGTCAGTTAAAAAACGTCCAGCATCAAAGCTGCTGTCTACCCAATGACCGAGCCCGATAAGAGAATCGCGAAGAAGAGCAGCCCAATTGAGACCAAGTTCAATATGAGAAGAACTAGAAGCTGAAATGCCGAACACAATTGGAAAAGAAATGCTGTGATGCCCAGAAACAGTGGTGACCAAGAAATTCGAAGACCCAGGCTGTAATTGAGTGCGGAATAAAGACGGCAGGAATGAGCAACGAGACGAGGTCAGAGTGACCGCGGTCACAGGGAGTCCTTCTACTAGCACAGGCATTGAGGAGAGCAGTGAACTGGAGTAGCGGCCTAGCAGATACAGATGGTTGTGGGGAGTGTTAGGGAGGCCGCAAAATTGGGTCGGGGTGGGAGATGATAGAGGTTGTAGGTGTAGACGGTAACAAGTAATAGGTAACATAGGAGAGTTGTGATGGACAGGTGTCAGAGGTTGCCACCTTTACGAGATTAGTGATGCAGGTTGTCAGCTTACGAGAGAAATTCCCTTTTACAGAATCCACAAAATCGTGCTGAATGTCATTTTTTGACCTACCCCCAAAAACCCACTATAAGTATAGCGGGCATTAGACCTGTGGGATGGACCCACCATTTGACTGGTTATCCTGAGCCTATAAGATGGAGGCTCTGTAGCCATATAGTACTTGTTGATGGTAGTTGGGTCGCCTGGGGAATGTCTAGAAAGCACGTCGGTGGTTGGGTGGTTCTCAAGGAACTGCATCTCCAGCTCGGGATGAGTACAGTAGATGAGATCGATACAGTTCAATTGCGGTTGACAGATGACAGATGTTGATGGGAGTGAATCTCCGAGTGATGCAAACTCCGTGACTTCAAAAAAGACCTCATCGTAAAGGCCTATACAGTCAAGCTAATGAGGCGTGAATGTTTTATTAGGCAAATATTGCATGCACTTTATTTTTCGTCAATGAACTTGATTGCGTTACAGTCACATCATGTGACCATATCTGGAACGAGACGTGCTTTCGGCGCACTTCGTTTTGGGTAGAGTATGGCAACATGGCACATAATTCTTGGAAGCCAAAAGTATTGAAATGATGATAAGGTCCTCAATTTATATCTCTGCATGTGCAATGTGGAAGGTCATAGCTGGTCGAAACTGCTAGAACAACTTACATGGAGATTGTGTGTACTCTGCCCATTTAAACACTCCTGGTTGCATTGGTGTCTGTCCTATCGCATTCAGTAACTCGCCTTCCCATCCTTTCATTTTATTTACCTTCCACTCTGCTGGTTTGAGCCAATCTGCGAGTGGAGCGAGGTCGATGTCTCCAAACCAAACCTGAGCCAAACCTTGTTAGAGACAGACTGCCGAATCCTGGAGGGAAGAACGGCTATGGAACCAAAAATTGTTAGAGTTTCCTCACATTATTTGACCCTTAATGTACTATGACTTTTCTTGCCACTCTGTAAGGTGAGTATAAGAGTATCTTAGAGTGTACCGAGGTAAGCTTGTCCTGTTTCTATATTGATAGAGTCGGGGTGTTACCTATGAAGTGGTGGGTTAAAAGATGCCCATCACTTAGCAAACAACACCCTATATAGACTAAGGTACAATATGTCTAAACAAGTAATATATAATAGGAGCATACCAAGGAGCACAGCTCCTTGCCTAATTGCTAGGGATGGTCACAGGTATGGGTCAACCCGGCGGGTTTCCGGGTCAGGTGAGCGCGGGTACGGGTACGGGTTACAATTTTAGTGGACCCGAAACCCGCGGGTACACCACGGGTCTGCAGATATTTGATTTTCTCGTGGAATTTAAGTCATTTCAAGGTGCTCCCAGCTATAAATTGTACTCCCAAGCTTCTGTTAAGCTCCTGATGCACTCAAAAGTTCCAATTATTGGACACATTTCATGTTTTGAAGGTGTTGAACCTGCCCAGCAAGCCTTGGCAGTCCTGATCCGATCAATTCGGACGACCCGTGGACAACCCGTAGACCCGTGGGTTGGGGTTGGGGTTTTGCGGGTCAGGGTCCGGGTTGACTGATTTATACCCGGACCCAGACCCGTGACCATCCCTACTAATTGCCTCCTTACACTCTCCCCCCTTAGGGTGAGTATGGGGAGTCCGATAATTCCAAGAGGTGGCAATGCCTATGAGGAATTTACTTGTTTACACAAGGTTGAACTGTGCGAGATAATATATATTAAATTTGAAACAATGAGAGATGGTTCTGCACATACACAGAATTTTCGTGGTGTAAAGGACGAGTGCAATGAGTGTATATAACGAGCCATGCTCGCTAGTTGGACAAATGTACATGGTATATGATCTTACGCTACCTGCAGTGCACCATGTGGGTGCTGCGGTTGCACATGAGAACACGCAGGTGCTGCTTGTTGCAGCACCTACAGTGTCTTGCCCTCATCGTGGGGTGTTGGTAGCGGCAGCAGCAGCTCATCCTCGAGGCCTTTGGCGTTCGAGTCCACATCCATATCTGGGGTGTGTATTGATGCTGCAATACCCTCACGCAGAGCGCCTGGATTCTGGGTCACGGTAGGGTCACGCACAGATGGTGCGTGGTAGAGCTGTGCCCAAGGTGGGATACTGGTGTGGTCAACGGCCATTGCACTGGTGACAGACCGAGGTTCATCAGCCCAACCGATGTTCTAGAGGTTCTCAATGCTGGCGCGCATGTTGTGATGCAAGTGTGTTGTGATGCGGACTGCGGTTTCTTGACTGTCAGACGAATGTGATGTCTGTGGACACAGTACTGCAGAAAAGGTATCGTCCTCTAGGGGGAAATTTGTGTAGCAAGTGTCGAGGGGTTTTTATTCTGTCGAAGTAAAATGGGTTAAGTTTTACAAGGAATAGATCTTTAGATGGGTGGGCAGGATCTGTTATTTACAAGCTTTCAGCACAGAGCACTGAGAAGCTTTTAGTGCGCTGGGGGGTGCAGAGTTCGCTCCTTTTCAGCCTTCCAGGGTCTGATAACTCGATTGCGTATCCTATACAGGCTCCTTTCGAGGTAGGATGGGAGGAGTCACGGATAGAGTCGTGTTCCGTTCTCTGGGCATTGCTCTGTGCAGTGGGTGGATTTTCTATGCTGCGGTTATATTTCTCCATTTTGATCTTCTTCTCCGTTTAAATATGCGGGACCTCGGGGCCTGTTTCGAATCTTGTAGCCTAAACTCCGCAATTCCCTTCCTTTGGGACCCCTTTCTTTATGTCTCTGCTGATAAGCAGTGAATGAACACACCTATGAAAATGCTATATTTTTCGCTTTTCAAATGTGTAGTTCATTCCAATTGTATTATCTACTAGAGGCAGTACTAAGAACCCGAAGTAGCTGGTGGAAGCCAGAGGTGTTTCTGACATGTTCTCGCTCTGAAACGTGTAGGAGATTGTGTAGCCCAATTAAACCAGAGGGTATTTCGTTGGTATTGGTAGTTTCGGTAGTTTCAATACCGAAACCTCGAGGACCAGAGTGACGAGCGACTATGTGGTTATCTATTTGGGAGTATCGACCGTTCGCGTCGATCCAGGTGACGTGAGGGACACAGAGGCGGTGTTTCGGTTGTAGCCGAGGTATCGGTTACTCGGCAACGGACATCAGAGTGGGATAGTAAGCGAAGGGGACCCA
>JARJLF010000995.1:0-110912 GCA_029378395.1 Mycena leptocephala | reverse complement strand
TTCCCATGGGTCTGGGAGCTTGGTTCGTTGGGTGTATGGAGGTCCAGGGGCAAAGGCGTAGTCTACTGATAAAAGTAGCCTGCTTGTATGCCGGGATGACTCCTGGGACCGGCATTCGTTATTCGGACCGTCCGTGTAATGATACCTACCTACCTACCTACCTCCTCCTTCTCTACCTCTACATCCGATCTGTCTGGCCACCAAGGCTCATCCACGGGCTGAGAACCATCCTCGACTTCAGTGAGAGTCGTGTCGGGATCGAAGTCCGATCCGACTTCTGATCTCCAGCCATAATGAGCCGGTAAATGCCCCACTATTTCATCGATGTGGCCCTCTGCACGATTCACGCGTCAGCCCATCAACTCGTTTTTGAAAGGCTAGGCATGTTCCCCGCATGTCTTCCAAGTCGCGTTGGAGCCCCTGGATAACCCTCTGCATGGCTTCATGATTATCTCGGATTTCACGGCGGAGGAGGGCGACCTCGGACCCCAGCTGCAAGATGTGAAGACTGACATTTTTGCTGAGTTGTGGAGGTACGCGGACGTGGTTTTCCTCGGCTTTGACCGTGTCATCTTCCATCCGTGTTCGTTTGTGTGCGCGGACTGCAGGCGCGACGGTAGGAAATACAGCTGGTACTGCCGGCAGATGCAAGGTCAGAAGAGGTATATCAGAAATGTAAGGACGGGTTGTACCACTCAACGGGTATTCTCTTTCTCGAATTTGACGTTGACCTCCAAGTGTGATATGCCGGCTTTAAAATCGTCATTCAAGGGTTCTGCGGCGACCTGAGAGAGCTCTTGCAGCTCTATCTGAGTCTGTTCCCCAGCGCGAGCACCAAGATGGGATCTGAAGGCATGTTTGTTGGGCACTTGCGAATTCAAGTAGCCGAAGTCAGGATTCACGACTCTGGCGAACAACTGTCAGACAAGATTTCGCGGAGGCCATCCTGATTTGCGCAAGACAAAATATGCTTTGTTTGTATTTCTTTTGTTTTTTACTTTTTTTCACTTCCCCCGCATGTCGCAAACCAGCTCGAGCTCGCCTGGCGCCCAACGCACTTACCGATCCCCACTGCGCCACACACCGTACAAGTCGGAGAACCATCGTCACCGTTCTCATGACGAGAATTGGAATTATACCCGCACTGGCATTGGCCCTGGCCGGTCGGGTGACTTTGATAACCAATATCCTCCATACGACAGCAGCGTCAATGGGCCCTTCGAGCGGACCCCGGGGCCATTATCCACCTCTCAAAATTTCGACCATCCAAGGAGGCTGCGGGCTCTTACCATTCTCGTCAATATCGACGAGGTTAGTGCATAGTATGGCCTTCAAAACGCGCAACGCAACCCACAGCTTTTCCAAGGTTCACCACCTCCTTTTATCTCATTATAACTATTTTGACATACATTTATCCCAGCTCAGCGAGGCCGACGCCATGACAATGTTATACCTCCGCATTCTTCGCATGGAACAACAAAACGACGAGATTCAAGGCCAAATCCAAGGTCTACAGACCCATCTCGTCAATATTGCGGGGTATTGCACCCAGACCTGGAAGCCCTCCAAGCAGCAAGTCGTAGGTTTTTTCCGCTCGTATCTGCGGAGGATTTGTACTTATATCGCCTAGAAATCGCTCAAGGCCCTCCTCCGTCATTACATTATCCGGCCTATCACGTCCTACCCCAATGTGGTCCTATTGTCGAGGTAATCCATATCGGAAACATTTGTTTCACTGAGTGAATTCATTGCAGGCATACATCCACGACCATGCGAAGCGCCTGCATCTTGAGCTATATAAACAGGACCCAACGGTCAAGGCTGCAGTTAACGAGCTGCTCGTGGCCGAAAACAGTGCGTTGAGAAGTGCTTTACGCAAATTGGTATGTTGTCCCTCTTTTCTTTCATTCACAGTTCGTAATATTACTGCCTAGGTCTTTGCTTCGGTTGAGAAGAAGACACCGTTGTCGACATTCAGCAAGGAGGTTATTGATGCTTACCACCTGCCAACGATACCGACAGTCGCACCACAAGATATCAAGGCCTACTTGGCTATGATGGTACGTGTTCACTGCTTTCCTGATCTAAATATTCACTGAGCTCCTGTGGAACAGCGCGCAGTTGCCCGCCCGTTAACCGGCAAAAAGAATTCGCGTGGAGGAGACACCGGATTTTGGGCCACCATGGAAGATCAACTCGATCAACTCTTTGAGAAGAACGGCAACGATCGCAGTAATGCCCAGTGACGCGAGTGAGTCTATGTGGTCGGACTTTGGGTTATTGCGGAACTAACTGGATGCCGCCGTGGATGGGAAAAGGAAGTCATTGATCAAGACAACAACAAGTACAGTCATCGTGCGGCCGAGAGCAATGCTCGTACTCAGGAGGAGATCGACGCGGCAGTGCTTACAGCTCCCCTCAGCAATACATCCCTGGCTGCCAACGACGGGGAGGTGAATGACGAGGAAGGTGTCACCGACTCTGATCGGGAGGTAAATGTGGCTGGACTCGGTGACATTGCATCGCTCAGCGCCGGCCCCGTTTCACGCTAGACAATTTTCAATACCTTTCGATTAGAAATACACTACTCGCTACCGTCCTACTAGCCCTTGTCGACAACGAATACCTATAATGTGATTATTTCTATTTCTGTTTTGGGTCTATTCAACGATAATCAAAGCTGACAAGTCCTCTAGTACCTATGATACGGCTTTGAGCCCACGGAGACTACTCTTTGGATTCCAAAGGCCAGGACCGTTGGAATCCAACGCGGCGTATATTCACTGAATTCCGACGGGCCGCCGTTGGATTCCACCGGTTATCAAACCCGTCAAATTCCGAAGACTCCCGGGCTAGCCGTGTACACCACCTCTTATATTGTGGAAAATTTGCCAACGATGGAGTTGGAGGTTGGAGGTAACTCAGGGTTCGACTCCTGTGTATGAATGGTCCCATTTTTTTTAAAAAAAAATTGGTGATGCCCGGCTCGCGAAACCCTCACGTACACCCAGTCAAAAACGGTTCTTTGCTGAGATCGACTGGCAGTAGTTCAGGATCTGGATCTGGTATAGTCCCGAATAAACGGTGAAATCTGCTAAATGACGACTTCAGACGGCGTTTCGCAGATGTCAGCAGAAAGTTTGGACTGTAGCAGATCCCAAAGCCTTTTTTGACTGGGGGCCTAGGCCTCCATCCTCATCAGCGGGACGATTCGTTGTAACCGAGAGTGCATTTTTTGGGGCATCTTGGACGTCTTGCGCACGCCGCATTGTGCATATTTGCTCAATCACTTGCAGCCGGGCGTCCATAATGTACTGGGCTTTGTGGGATAAAGAATAGCTCGGACATAGTGTACGGGACACTGCCTCTCCTCCTTTAGTGTAAAGAATCATTCTGGAGGCAGAACGGGGTTCGACTCCCCGTGTCCGAGCATTTGTTGCAAAGGTCTACCCTATTTGTTTTCCCTCCTTCGTTCCATGATACAAGAACCATCGGCCAGTCACAGCTCGAAATTTTCGCGCTTGGAAAAAGGCTCGTCACGGCCGCAGATCGTTTCGGGCATTTCGGACGACGATTTTTGTCAGAATCTGACTGGTGCTGCAGAAAAGTGCGGCTCTAGCGAGCTTCAAAAGAGTAGAAGTAGTCGGACATGGTGTGTGGTACACGGCCTCCCCACATAGGGTTATCAGTGAAACAATATTGCTGGTGGCAGTCCGGGGTTCGAGTCCCCGTGGACGAATGATATTTTCCACAGCATGTTTTAGCTTTTTTATTTTATTTTTTAGTTTGATCATTCATGCATCGGCGTCCTTATGTTCGCAGAGCTAGTAATATATATTGTCTCCCACTCTCGATGTTCCACCAATCGCGATCGCGATACCTCTCTTGTAACTTCTTCCCACGCTGCCACGTCACTCCCAAAACGGGCTGATCCTCCTTCAGACTCTCCCCACACCAAGACACAAGGCCCGCCCCACCGGGACTCCTCTCGTACATCGACGCCTACGCGCCCGCCTTCATCGCGCAACTCTCCGAAGCTGTCGCCATCCCCTCCATCCGGCAACCCGCCTTCCGCCCCCACGTCCTCGCCATGTCCCACTGGCTCGGCACACAACTCAAGCACAGTCAAACAGGTCGATCTGGGGACACACCTCATGGACAGAGTCACCCTCCCTCCGGCGATCCTAGCCCGCATCGGCAAAGTTCCGAAGAAAAAGACTGTGTTAGTGTACGGGCACTTTGACGTGCGGCCCGCGGCAAAGAGTGATGGGACACCGAGCCGTTCGTCCACATGGAGGCATGGGGCGGGAGGGCCGGTGCTTGGGTGGTTGGAGGTGCTGCAGTGGCATTATGAGCACTAGAAAGAGATGCTGGTGAATCTCGTGATATGCTTTGAGGGGATGGAGCAGAATGGGAGCGAGGGGCGAGCTGCTGGAGAGGGAGAAGGACGGGTGGTTCAAGGGCGTAGATTGTGTTTGTATCGTGAGTCCGTCTCTCTTCTTCATTTCGACCTTGATTTCGGTTGGATTACCTCCTCGTTATGATTTTATTGATATTTTGGGTGCAGAGCGACAACTACTGGCTCAACACGCGCACACCCGCGCTCCCTAATATAAAACGAAGACGGAAATACTAATATACTAATACTAACGCACTAAAAAGCCTAGCGCTATCTACGAGAAACTCGACTACAGTATCGCGGACGTGGCTCAAACACGCACGCCCGTGCTCACCTACGGCTTGAGAGGGCTCGTGTATCTCAAGCTTACGGTCTCCGGCCCCGGGAGGGACTTGCATTCTGGTGTGTCGTTTGTCGTCTCTTCTCTTCCCTCATATACATTCAATTACTTCCCTCATATATGCAATTTCTGCCTTGTATATATTCACTTAACGCGTTCCCCAGGCGTATTCGGCCGCACAGTCCACGAAACCATGACCGACCTCATGTCCTCTCCCGCCTCATCGACCCCGCGAGGAATATCCTGGTCCCCGGCGTGGACGATATGCTGCGGGCGGCGGCGGCGGAGGAGCGGTGAGTGTACCCTCGAGCGAGCGCCCAAACCAGGCTGATGCGATATCCGAGTAGCTTGATTATGGTACTGTCAACGTGGAGAGCGCGGCGGAGAAGAAGATTATTACGAGTGGGGTGGAGGTCAGTGATTCGCGCTACTTCATTTTTCTACGCACGGGGGCGGATGGGCTGGGAGCAGACGGTGTGTGCTTCGCTGGACGGCGATGGGTGTACATCGCGAGGTGTGAAGCACCGCGGGATCGTCGACAGTATATGCGGTCATGGGGATTGATGTGCTCAAGGCATCCGATAGAGCCCGTTCTACGACGCGCGCGGAATGAAGTGGTCATCGAGAACGAGCGCGTGGTCATGTGCGTCGCGGGCCAGGTATGCGTGTAGGATGCGGGCAGCGTGCACTGGCCAGCAGGCTGCTCGCGAGTAAGACGGCGGCTGAGACGACCGACGCGCACGCACTTACACTGGGCGGCGCTCTCTGCGTATCCGTGCCGTTGTCTGCCTATCATCCTCCGTGCGGTCCGTGTTCGCACGAGCTGAGTGTTGGTGCGGATCGATGGTCTTCGCGGAAGGAATGTGTTACGTGTCGTGGTTGCCGTTTATCTTCCTCTCCCGGCGAGTTCGTGCGCGAGCGCTTGTCTGTTCGCGAGTGGCTCCCACCAGGACCATACTTATGTGCTGCTTTTCGGGCTGGTCCTTTCCATAATTTTGGTATATTCTGTACGACTCATGAATAAACTTGAGATTTACTCCGAGCCGCTGCGGTATCTCTACAACTGTCTTGTGACAGTCGATTTCTCGCCATTTCCTGCCGCAAGTACTCTCCCACATATTTTTAACCAGCGGTGCTTGAGCCGTCAAGTGCCGCAAGCGGATCGCTTCACCTGAGTCACCTCTTGACACCTACGACCATGGTCGGCAAGGCAAAAGGTCAGAATACCGCTTGGGGGCATGAAAGGAATTGTCTCCTCTCTCCATAGGTTACGTTGGGGATGCCTGGGACGCCAGGCTTCGGGTCTCTGACGTAAAAAGAATGAAGAGGTATCACAGGTCCTTGCTGAAAACTCGGAGCTGTAAGAGCCAGATGGAGAAGCGTTCCATCGATGTAAGAATATAGTACTTCCGGGAGTATTGACGCACAGCCCACAGGCTGTTCTGTCGTCTGACTACACGGCCCTGATTAAAGCCTCGGAGGAAGACATGGCGGGAATCCTCAACGCTGTAAGAAATATAATTCAGACCAATATGATGGAGTGCCGACACGCAGCCCACAGTTTGCTCTGTTTTATGCTGGTTTGACACCATTCCTCGTCATTATGAACTACAAGTCGCTGAATCCCGGCTCCACCGATCGATGGCTGGCATCCCGATCACGACTCGCAGTTTTGAAGAGCGGAAGGATATCCAAAGTCTCTCTGGCCACCTCCCAGTCGTTCATTACACCCATGTCATTCCCCATATGCGACGCGCTGTGGTGCATGAGTCTATGGATTGGTCTGGCCCAGAGACCGCCTCCAACATTTCCCTCACCTCCTTCAAGAGCTCGGCTACATGTTTTCGCCATCTTTAGTCAACTTTGGATTCCAAAGATAAATGAAACCAAAGCTTATGCCGCGTCACCGAGAAAGGTCTCTATCGAATTGTGGTACAGCTTCTCACCAGCTTCATGTCAGGTTGTTTCCGTCCCAAACAAATGAAGCCCACGCAAAGTATCTTCAGGAACTGAGCGGGATCTCCGCGCCGACTTCTTTCATGCCCCCACACAATGCACGATATTGAGAGGTTCATCGTTCGCGTTTATTTGCCACGCAAAGGCAAAGTTGCATGGTCCCTGATTCTGCCGCCTCGCCACAAAATATCTCTAACAACAGAACTTTATTCTTTCGCATACCTATGGAAAGTAAGCACAATCACAACAAGACAGAGTTTCGACTCCACAATTAATGGAACGGCACATTCTCAACCCAATGCTCAACAACCGATTTGACGAGCTCAGGCTGGTCGTGCGCCACCTGCGAATTTTGGGAATTCCAATGTCAGCAACAGAGTACATAAAAAGAAAATCACCCACGAAATGTCCCCCTCCGTCAATCAAAATCCATGTCATATTCCCAGCGCCCTCCCCGACCACGCGCACGGTGGCTTCGTCTGAATCGGCGGTGGGCCAGGGAATATCGGGGGCAACGAGGAATTCGGCTTGGAATGGGGATTGGATGAGTTTCAGCTGGGGGCGGATATGTGAGTCAGGGTTTGATTTTTTTTTTTCGAATGGGAAGGGCGCACGAAAGACATGATCCCGAGGGGGTTGCAGTTGGCGTCCTGGGCTCCGACGTAGTCTGCCATTACGTATCAAGCCTAGATTTACCCAAGGTAAAGCAGCACTCACGCAGGAGCCGGATCCCGGCCCTGAGAAGCGGCTCGTACAGCAGGTACGCCGATTGAATTCTGCGAGCAGTTTTTATCAGACACTAGACCTGAAAACGTGCTGATGAAAGACTTACGTATCTCCATATTTGCTAAACTCGTTAAAGACGTCTTGGCTGAGGTTAGTGAAATTAACATGATCCGGCACCCCCAGCGCGTCCCTGACATCGTCACGCATGAAAAATTCCTTTGTCCAGCGAAACGCCGGAGGGAGGCGATCAGGGTCCTCCGAGGGACACTGCAGCCAAGACCTCTCGGTCAAGGTTCCACATATTCGAGACGAGAGAATTCACCTTCTTACGCACATCCTCCCCACTGGTGCCGTGGGTGTCACCATCTCTCAAAGCCCAGCATATTGTGGGCGGCCGAACGGCGCTCCACATTCCACCGGTCCTTGTTCCGCCAGTCTGATGCTGTCCAGGCATTTCGGGAGACTTTGGAACTTCTCCGCGCATGTTGAGGCGTTGTACATGGCTACACTGCCGTGGCACACCGCTTTGAGGAACCAGGTAAAGTGAGAAGTCGCATCCTGTGTAACGTCACCATGAACACAGACTCAAGAAACGACTCGGGCAGAGTGGTGAGTCGAGGGAGACTTACCGACATCGGATTACTGATCATCAGCGATTCCAAGTTGATGTGGACCGCACTGGGGTGCCCCTTTCCGGCCGCAAGCGCGAGATTCTGTCGTGAATCACGGTCGCAATGTGCGGGACGTACGTCCCGCCGTACGAGCCTCCGGAGAGGACGAATTTGTTCCTAAGGTGAATGGTTACATTTGACATAAACCGTGGGGTGACCCACCCACCGCGAGAGATGCGGAAAGTGATGAAGGAATTTTTGCAGGAACTCGTACGCGTCGATCCCAGCGTCGCGGCTGTTGTTGACGAGGGACCCGTACGAAAAGCCCACACCCACGGGCTAAAACAGAATTCATCTTCCAGAAAAAGAACTGGACAAGGACGGAATACGTACGTGATCCAGAGCCAACAAATTGAAGTGTTCTTGGAGGGCGGGTTAGCAATGATATATGAACTAATACATGACGCACCTGTCCACCGGTGGGGATTGGGAATCGCCGTTCCATTTTCAGCAGATAAGCAAGGCCCTTGCGCCCACATTGGATTCATCATGCCGCTCGTTCCGGGACCGCCGCCAATTGTTACTCTGAAGTGAAGCTCTGTAACACAAAAAATGACTGTGCGGTCTAAACATACATTATGGGAGCGCTTTCAGCATCATGCTCGGCTTCGAAGTACCTGAATAAATAAATAAATATGATCAGGTCACAGATGAGCGCGTCTGGCCAACGTACCAGAAGAACAGGCGCTTAGGCTTAGCATCGCTGTCTCCCTTTAGTCCGATATAGCCCGAGTGCGATATCCCGGGTCCTTCAACAGCAGGACAAATGCCTTTCGGACTCGTTATATTGGCATAGAATCCATCTGCCTTTTCTTGGGAAACGCTCCAGGTTTGGTGCGAATACAGAACCCAGGCGAACGCGAGGGTGCATCCAATGAGCCACCGCGTTCCAGTCCAATTTGATCGGGCTCGACGACTCGTAACGGGAATTTCAAAAGGGCGTCCCTGTGGAAGAAGAGCCCTCAGTTCTAGTCCCGGCTTTGAGTTGTCTTGCATCTGACGGTCCATGGACGCAAGAAACAAGGAGGAAAAGATTTAGTCAGGGACTCCGCGCCGTGACTGCGCCGCAGTCGATCAGTGATGGTATCATACGCTTCTTTTCTCCGTTTATCAACCGTTCTCTAACGAAATGCCTCGCGATTTTTGGCAACTGTTTGTGCCTTTCTCCATTTATCCTATTTCATTTTGTCTTGCTGTGCTCGCCAGCCGCATCTGTGCTCAAAATCCTCCGTACTTTCCCGGACTAACTAACCAACCCTTAATCGCCAGTTTGAATGGCGGTTGCCCCTTGATTCCGTATTTTCACTCTTGTGCACGACTTGAATAATCTCCTGGCGACACTACGCAGATATAAACTTCAGTCGACAGTCAGTGAGGCAGTCGGCCCGCGGAATTCATGGAGCTTCCATTCGGCGAATTAACCCCCAGAACTTACACAGGGGCAAACCTTGGGGCACTTGCCATAATGGCAACCGTGCGGCATTCGACACGCACTTGCTGTGAACAAGGATTTTATGAGCTTTCGCTTGAGGTTGACTTCGAGTTGAGTCAATGATTTCAACCAAACACCTCAAATTTCACCGTGGTGCACTGGAATCAGGTAAATAAACAGTGTTCCATCCCTCTTGGAGGATATAAAATCGGAATATACGTCCCGCGGGCACAAAATTAGTCGCTGGCAATTCCCTAGTTATGCATAGATTGGCAGCCGGGTCAGTGTCGCGGCATTTGCTCTTGGCGCTTCACAAACAGTCGACATTACAACAGAAAGCGACGGTCATGTTAATTTTCCGGTGATTTCTGAGCACTCGAGGCTGTCGTGAAACGCCACTGAAGCACGGACAACAACCTTTCGGTAGCCTCTGACGGCACTACAGTTCATTTCTGCTCGGTAAATTTTGTGGAGAGCGCAACTACCCGCAACTAGAAGCCCGACGAGATATCCGTCTCCGTCTCGTTCTGCTGCAGGTAAGGTCGTAATGTGCCTGGCTGCAGACTATGAATCGTATGAGCCGTAGCCATTTGTTCCTCGTGCTCGTCTTCCAGCAAAGTGCGCTCTCAACTCTTGCACACTCTGCAAACCAAACCTCTCTCCACTTTTGAAATGTTCTCCCAGATCTTTACTGTAGTTCTGGCCGTGTTGACTTTCGTCGCTGCGGCGCCGGCCACCGGTCTGCAGGGACCAATGGCCATCTTATGCAGCGTCAACGCCCAGTCCGTGCGTCGCCACAATCTACCTCGAGCTTCCGGCGAAGTCTGACCATTCATTAGGCTGGTGCCAAGGCGGCCTACAATCTCGGGCCCGGAATCTACCGCATCTTCGACGTCCAGATAAACATTTAGCTGCGCAACTACGACAAGGACGAACCCATCTTTACTCGCCGCACCCTAGAATTCCCAGGCCCATTCGGTGATGTATAGATGGTGTCTCTAATACGACAAATCTTGATTGATCAATGTTCATAGTGGAAGATCGAAAAAGCCCAAGGCGGTGAAGTCACCATCTGGAACGTCGGACTCGATAGTCCTATTTTATGCTGACTATTGTGTATGTTCGCTATCGAGTACAAAGTAACTCCTGCTCAATGCATTCCCACAGAACCATCATTTCGGGCCGCAAAGGGGCTCCAATAGTATTTGCCATCGACTCCACCGGGGTTAATAGAGAGTTTGCGCAGAGCCATCAGATCAACTAGTGGCTATTTTTTCTCTGCAGCCAGCACATCTCTCGGGGTCTTCTAGCCACCATATATAGCCCCTGTGGAGAGGATTGCATGGTGGCTAGATCGAGCTGAATGACAGTCCTGCACACCGGAGAGAGCAGCCACCAGTTAGACTGGTGGCTCTGCGCAAACTCTCTAATACCTTCGTGGTAAGTGACTTGCTTCTATGTTTCCACGCGTCATTGGACATTGTCTCCGGTGAAGTCCGTCAACGAGGACTTGCTCTTGACCGTCAAGGAGCTCGGAAACGTGCGCTCCGAGGCATCTTATTAACTTAATCTCTCTCCGGTCCCGTATTCAAGCTTTCCAACAGGTGCAGCTCCACCCGGCACCGCTGAATACATACCGAACCGAGCGAGCGTACTGGACTTTTCCGTTCAAATCGACAGAGGGGTGACGCGTGACCTTCTTTTACCAATTCGACATTTCGACAAAGAATCTATATGAAGTTTGCTTAATCATTTTGTGTCTCGACAGATAATCTGGCTCAAGCACTGATTTGATTGAACAACTCAGAGGCGGCGGAACCCTACCGATGAGGGAACGACGGGGTGGTATAATCGGTGTTCAACATTGTTCAATCAGTGCCCAAGTGTAGTTCAATCAGTGTCCAATCAGAGTTCAACAGTGGCACAAAAAGATAATTTGACATGAGAATCGAACCCAGGACCTCCGGTTGCTGCTGCCGGGAGGACACATAACCACTCCGACAAATGGCTGTGATGGCGATAGGGTGAAAAAATGGGGCATATGGGCTCAACATCTACCCTGATCAATCAATACACATTATTATTTCGAATCTCGCACCTTGCAACAGTGCTATGACACTCTTGATTGAATGTGTAAGAGTGTCCTTCCATCGCTGAATCTCATCGAAAAAATATAAGGACTACTGTACTTGAAAATGTGATAACATGTGCCGGTGGTTGTTCTGCATGAGGCGGACAGCTACACCAAAGGATTTCTCCACTCCTTGGGGAAAATAGAGAGCTTGTGCCAAAGCGGCATGCAGCTTTTTTTTTCTTCCTCTGAAGGCCATTACGACTGTGTAATAGCGTTGTGGTGTTGAAATTTGAGAATTTGTAAAAAGCTGCATGCCGCTTGGCACAAGCTCTCTAATTCCCTTGCAAACTATGAAACATGTATCTTCCACAATGTTCTGGATACATTTGTTGCCACTGCAAGGTCCTTGAATTTTTTCGTGGGTATATCAGAAGCCCGCTCAACTACGCACCAAGTTTTTTGGTAGTGATTAAATATGGATCCTCTCACACAAACCGGCATGCCTCATTTTCGGGTCGGTGCTCTCGTGGGTCCAACAAATGTTATGGCAGCACACGAGGTTTGTGAACCTGTCGGGAAGGGGCAGTTTCAATGTGATCTAATCGATGACACATTAGACTATGACCAAACTACTGTGCTACACCATTGAGTGCCGCATTCATCACAGCTGCCTCCGTCTTCCTCTCTGCTTCAATGAGGGCAACAACATCTGCTGTCTCGTCGAGAAGCTGTCCATACCCTACTGCCTTGATCTTTGTCTCTGCCTCTGATTTCCTCCGGGCATACATTGCTACTTTTTGCCGAGCATATGCCTTTGACCCATGTGCCTCTGGTGGTTGCATGTCTGCGAGCAGCACCCAAACAGATTCCATCTTGCCAAAGCTTCGCCGAATCCGCAGTAATTCCACAAGCTTTTGTTCCCACTGCTCCTGCCATCGCTGCATCTCAGCCTCGGCGCGGAACCACTGTACCCGGTCCCCTGGATATCTCATGAAAAAATGTTACCGCAATCAACAGCAACCCACCTTCATTTGCCCAAGCTTCCATCTCAGTATTTGACATTTTTGTCAATTTACCCAACTGCCACAACCATCCGTCCCCTCTCCCCATATCAGCTTTATTAGATTTCTCAACAATCTTTTTTGGCTTCGCTCCTGGATCACAGTCAGATTCGGTGGAAGTGAAGAGATATTTGCGCACCCGACTTGCGCCTGTCCATCTGAGTTCCAGCCACAAGAGCCGCTGGCAACGAAACGAGTGAATTTAAACAGCCCAGACCAGAACCTTTTGAATGCATCACTCACGGTCACCATCTTCGTCTGCTTGTTCAGGCTCAGTCATTTCGACGTCCCGATCGTATGATCCAATGGTAGCAAGTGCTGCTGCCCTCCACAACAGCCCATCGGTTCGTTTAGAGTCGCTAACATGACGTTTTTGCTGAACCGACTTCATGAACAGGTCCCCTTCGGTGAGTACAGGAAAATGGTGGAACCATTCAAAGAAATCAAGGCGAGCCGAGCCCTGTTGTAAGATTCGATACGGTGATTCTGACGTTTGTTTGCCTCTGCAATTTGGTCCCCGGCACGCGAGTTCTGTTTTTGCTGGCGATCATTCTTGAACTTGCGATTGCGCAGGGCACTTATGGTTTTCACGATGTGTTGGAGGGCCCGCAAGATGTCGAATGCCTGTCCTTCCCGCCATTTGGACTCCTCTGTGCCTAGAGAAACAACATCCATCTTCTCTCTCGCTTTCAGTGAGGTCCGAGGGCAGAAATAATTTCTCATCTTCGATGGCAGGACCGAGAGCGGTTTGCGCAGCGACTTTGTCACCAACTTTGGCCATGAGGTGTTTCTGGTCGCGACGGAAGGCTGCAATTTGATCGCGAACTTTGGGTGCGGCTCGCAATTTCTTTCCTCCATGCCTGGAGATCATGCTCGGTCGTGTCTTGAATGAGTTGCTTCAGCTTTAGTCTGATCCAGAGACGCCAGCAGATATTTTGGCCCGGGCTCGACTACTTGAACACTTACTGGTGGTCTTCAATTTTCAACCCTGGTCCAAGAACTTGGCAATCTTGCTCTTAGGAACCAATGTCGAGGCAAAGTGTCGTCCTCAGCGAGCATACTCTAGATCGACAACTGTAATGGTACTACAAACCTGTCAGTGACGGAAAATAGCAAGCGAGGTGGCCAGAACCTTTTTAACACTGTGCTTGTACACGCTGACGGCCTCCTTCCCTTGCTTATATGTTTTCCTCGGTGTTTTCTGCCACTCAGCAACCTGATCCTTGAACGAAATGCTGAGTCCAATATAGTGGTTCCGCTTCTCTACAATAAAAAACAAAATATTTTTATATATTAACCCCTTTGCTGCCTGAAGGTCTTCGGCCAGGTCCGACGCTGTAGAGGCCATCAAGATGATATATATGCCTCAATACAACCACACTGACCGATTTTCATAGTCTTTTTGTGGTTCCAGTCGCCATGATGGTTAATCATGGTGTCTTGACGGTGACCCAAGTTCATCTGGCGAACATGCGGCCCCAATTGGTTGGCCTCAGGCCAGTAGTGCTCTGCTGTCTCGCCGTGAAAATGACCAATGCATTCCATATAGCCGTTCCAAACAAGTACGTGCATGAATCTTGATGGCCTTGTACATGCAATGCTGGAACTCCCCACCGCATTTTCTTGATGCTGGCGAGTTGATCCGGAAAAATTTTCGAACCGCTTCTCCAAGTGGACGCATTGCATGCGAGTATGTCGTAGGTTGCAGCTTCATCGACGTCATCGACCTCGATCTGGAGTTTGCAGGTGAACTCCTCCGAGGGCTTATGGTTCCGGAGGGCCATGGCTAAGGCATAACCGGAATTGGCAAACCTAAACCCGGCTTGATTAGCTGCGATGATTCCGGGCATGGGTGGAAACGGACCTTTCGGCATGTGGAAGGTCCACACAAGATAGAATGAAAACATGACTACACTGGCAATTCACCGTTCCGGTGATAGCCATATTCTTGAATTTCTTCTTGTCTTGCTTGTTAACAACCTCAAGGTAGTTGCATGTCGCTTTCTAATATGGTGAGCAGCTGAATCAGAAGCAAGTACATCAGCAGAAAAAAATGCATACCGCAGTAGACGTTGGGACAGATTTGAGATATTGCTGATATTCGGAATCTAATGGGAAGTAAGCCTTTCCCGCACACAGTGATACATCATCTGGGTCGGTGTTCTTGCTAAATTAATTGCACTGATGATTCCCATCAAGGGTGCGTTGGCTTTGATTGAGGTGCCTGTGCTTGTCAAGTGGATTTGAATATTTGGGGTTGTTCACAGATACCTTGCCTCAGATGTACCGGTGTCGTAGGGCAGTTTGGATCGGAATTGAAGCCAGGCTCTGGGCATGCAGGACACCAGACAAGGAGATTGCCGGCAGGCCGGTGAGGAATTAAAATATCAATTCCATGCAATTGACCACAGCGCTTTTTGAGGGTCAAATAATTGAAAACACGAACGACGCGAAGAAAGGCTGTATAGGGGTTCTGTGAAGCTTCCAGTCAAGCATGCCAAATCAGTAAGCCATAAAACGTACTGCGACATCAGCAGTGAATGAGTTATCGCTCAAACGCCGGATTGCACCAATATAATCATATGCCGCCTTCTTCGACTCAAGATTATGTAATTGAAATTCTTTCAACATGTTGACAGTGAAGGCAGTATGTGGGTCCTTAGTTGTCGCAGGGAACAGTCTCGAGCGCATAAGCTGTCTGATCTTGTTCGTGGCTGTTCCCGGCAACCGCAGAACGCCAGCCGCGTCGAATGAATACCGTTTCCGTCAACCACAGTGAATAGACGCTCGCTGGTGGGTTGTTCACACCGACCGCCATTGTGCCCGAGCTGGATGACATGGCCCAATTTTGAAATGTCATGGCGAACAAAGAATCCCGTGAGCGAGTTCCAGCCCTCGGCCCAGTGGAAGGAGTACAGAGATGAGCCTTGATAAAGCAGGCAGAACAGGCAGCTGCGTAACCGATGCAATCATAGCACTGTGTGGTTCGTTCCATCCCTGATCCACATTCGCATGCCAGTCCAGTCTCTTCATCAGCCTCATACTCCAACAGTAGCATCCCAAGCTCACCTTCAAAATCGTTGAGAAGCTGCCCGTTCTATAATGTGGCTCCATTTCAGTTCGACAGCTCCTTTGCATCGTTAAGACTGACCTGAGTGCGTTTGCTTTGCTCAGGTGTGTCATCCAATTCGGGATCCGGCAGACATCGCGACTCAGCATCCTTTTGCTGAGCGACGTTGGCTGTCAATTGGGTGATTGGAATTCTTCCCCGGATGCTCGTACTCATCGAGCTTCCGGCGTCGTCTGTAGTTGTATAGTGGACTCGCTTTACAGTAGAGTTTCGGAAAGCAACATGATTTTGTGGGGGGTCAGTTGCCTTTCGCTTTTGAGCTTTCTTGTGGGTCATGGCGGACGAAGGAGGAAAGAGTACGAGTTGACTGGTGACAGATGTCGGATGTGAATTGCGCCGGGCAAAATGATTCATGTGGGCTATACAATAACAAAGCATCCACCCCTGGTTGTCAGGGCCCCATGGGCGGTCCCCGAGAGTATCGGAAGTCGAGCAAACAGACAGAAATTTAAAATTGGAGCGAACTATTCAAGTTCCCAGAACAAGTTACGTAGTTTTTAAACGAGAAGGAGAGAGACAGCAGGATCTAAATATCTAATTCCCAACCAATGGTCACATATTTTTTAAATGAAAGAGAGACAGTAGGAGGGGGGATAGGTATGAAAATATTATGTCTAAAACAGCGCATCATAAGCGTCATTAGGGCTCCCAGTCGAAAGACCAACAGGTCTGATGAATACAAGGGTGTTTGACTGCGTAACTGGGAATGGGAGATGTGAGGGATAAGGGATCCAGATCTTGCTGTGAGGAAGACAGAACTCTCCCATCTGATGCGTGTCGAAACCAATTTTTGCGAGTGTACGCCTGTAATCATGGAGCACGAGCCAGGAAGCCCCCCCTTCGCGATACCGAGGGTACACCGTTAAGCGATGAACGGGACCATCGGCCTGGAAATATACATAAAATTAGTGATTATTTCGTATGGGAGAGGCAAGAGAGACGGACTTTGACCCGTACAAAGAGGCGCACCGGCTTAACAAGTCCATCACAACCGGCCCCTCATCTGTCACATCAGAAGCATATCCAAGCTCGCCAACAGCCGATGTTGTTTGGTCAGAAGAGTCCGAGGATACAGAGATGATCGAGCCATCCCGAGCATAGACGGTGGGGGAAGCAACAGACATATCTAGAACATGCTCAGACTCGGGAATAAAACAAAGTAGAGGGATTGATACCTTCGCACTCATCCATCTGAGGAAATGGATACAATGGAAGCGTCTCGACCGTAGACGGCCGGGGAGGGAACAGAGATATCTAGAACATACTCAGGCTCAAGGATGAAAGAAAATAGAGCGATTCATACCTTCGCTCGAGATCACGGACACATTTGACGCCTCCCGAGAATATTCAAAGTGGAGGGACGGCAGGGCAGTAAGAGCGGATGTGGATGTGGCTACAGAGGCACACGGAGTCAGCAGTGCAAATGAGTTATACAAAGGTGAGGTACCTTGAATCATGTTACTGCTTGCATCGAGAGTCGTGGTGACCTCACTCAGAGAAGGACCAGCCACGTTGGACACCAGATTGTCCAACACAGAAGACGGAATTGCCCGAACTGGTGAGACCACGACAGATGGCGTAGCGTGCCGCACGTGCGATAATGTGGAACCTGCCAACCACTGAAAAAATCGGGAAAAAAAGAATATCCTGCTCATTGAATTGGATGACTCGGATCTCGCCATATGGCAAGGAAATTTCCGAGCTGCCGGGAGCAGGCTTTTCGCAAATCTATCCATGTGCAGAGCATTGAAACGCTGAAACGTGATAGCCGTCGTCCCTGCACTCCTGAATCAACTGTATTGAAAACCGATTACATGGGGGGGTTTTTTTTTTAACCACGTTCAACCAACTGAACGTACTGTATTACTAGGCCTGCCACAGAGCGCGTTAATTTGCAAGTTTGTTTTCTCCTCTTAGTTTATCTACTCTCCGCTAACCTCTTGACATAGGTCAAGATAAGTCTTTCCACAGTGTGCCTTTCTGGTCGAGCTCGGATTTAGATCTACCTTGTTGGGAGCTCAGGCAAGATGAGCTGGCGAGTCGGCCTGAGTGGAAGACAAGGAAGATCGGATCCGTAGACTAGACCTTTCCTCTTGGCTGCGCGCTGTAGATTAGATTAGATCTATCAACGCACAGCCACTTATCTTTGACTTGCCTCCGCTCACCAGCTCATCACGCAAAGAAACAGTTTCCTTCGACTTTTCTCTACATAAACTTCGATTTTCGAGCCCCACCCTCCCGTCCCTCTTTCCTTGAGCTTACGCTTGGGTAGCTTTGGGTCTCCTTTCGACATGACCCTCGGCTGCTCCTCGTACGGGTTTGGCCATCCCGCGTCCCGTCCTTTTCCGATCCGGACTTTGCCGCCGCTTTCTAAATATGGCTCCAAACAAATCACATTCAATTTGGCACTGTTATAGTATTGTAAGTCAATAATTGCAGGCCAAATCTCCAATTGCCCAATATTCAGCCCAAATGTCCGCAAGAGAGCACTTTCGGCGGTGTGGACATATGTTTTCCCCTGTCGTGCCGTGGATCGGCATCTCCCAAATTGTGATCTCGATCACACCGCGGGTGTACGGTTTGGAGGTTCGACAAAGACCCCCCGTGATGCGAGACCTCAACCACAATTCGATATCGATAGAGGGGTCCGTGACGCGCGACAAACAATTTGAATGCAATTATACGTACACGAAGTTTGAAACAGATGTCTGTACTCTGTACTTTGAATGCTGGAATTTCTTGAATTGAAATGTGACCATTATAGATCATCATGTGGGTTACCGCCAATAAGTCAAGATTCGAACATGGACCCATATATTCTCGGTTCTTGGATGAGAAAGATAGACGAGCCTCTCAGCTCACACAACCTGAAATTATATTCAAATTTTGAGGAATCTACTGAACGGGAGTGCATATGCTCGGGTTAAACAATCTTATTACACATGACTAAAGTGGCACAACAACCACACTAATTTCCTTCGTGTCCGGCTATCTTCCATGACACCTACACGACACATGCCTGACAAGCCGGTTCCCCACATCCCAACCCCCAGTGTGGATCTTGGGCAAACGTCGAATCCATGGGCATCGTCCGACCGACTCTCGCCCGGGAATTTTGTCAACCAGGAAGTTTCAATTCATAATTAACGTCTGGAATAAATCGACCAGTCGTTACACATCTTTCCGCCCGTACCATTCGGACGCTCGCGCTGATCAGTTCAACTCACCTCGCAGGTAGTCCGTAGTTTACCGCGCCACCATGTTTGTACCCTACTGTATTATATAATCATCGGAGTTTGAACTTGTTCCCACGGCCATCCAACGCTTCCAGCACTACCCTCAGCAGAGTTTAAGAGGCAAAGTATCTTTAATGACTTTCTGAAGTAATTTGAGTTTCTGTTCTGCCGCTTTTTCTATCCCAAATCACTTCCCCGCCATTTCGGATGTCGGTCCGGTGCCGGCCCATCAAATTTCGGCATTCACTGCGTTTAAGCCCAATCTAGCTTGGCCTGTCGAGGTCTGTCGGGGTCTTCTGGAAGACCTGGACTGAGGGTCTGTCGAGGTTTGCTGGCTGCCGTTGTCACAGGTCTGTTCAGGGGACCTCTGCCGAGCTTGGACTGACGTAGGTTAGATTTCTTAGACTGAGCGTCGGCCGAGGTCTGCCGAGACGTTCTGATCCGGCTTAGACTGACGTCCGTTTGACGCACGTACAAACAACGCGACGCGCCTACTTCCTGCCACCATCCATGGCCTTCTACGGCTCCTTCCCGTCCAATGGCGGCCCAAACGACCCAGTACCACCTCAATTCTCACCACAACAGCTCTTCCTTGCTCTCCAACAGTTCGGTGTTGTCCCTCAAATGGCTGCTGCTGCACCTCGCTTGCCTTCATCTAGTCATCCGAATTCGACCGCTGTCATAGATCCTGTCCTGCAAAATGCCTCATCTGTCGATACTGAAGAACGGATACGTACTTTAGAACGCGAAGTCCGCGACTTGAAAGCTGCAAAACGGGCCAATCCCGACAATAGCGAATCATCCCCAAAACGCCGCAAAAAGTCAAAAAAAATATCGCCATACATCCTCAAGGAAGCGAAAAACTTGTCTGGAGAGCAGAAAGAAGTTCGGAAGTATCTAATGGTGCGTTCTCGTCTGTCCAGTGCTCGAACGACGAATTTCACGCGGCGCAGAGAAAGATCAAAACAGAAATTGTGAACCTGACTGGCATGAAAGAGCAAGCAGACTCCGAAAACGATTCCGATGTCGAACAGAACACTAGCTCATCCTCATCCGCCATTCCGATTCTCTCGTTCGACTTCTCGTCCAATGTTGACCACGTTACCAACATGAAAGTAATTGAGCGCGCGGCAGATCTTGTGTGGAAGGAACAAAGTGTAACGGACCCCGTGGTGCGGACACATCTATATTTCTGACCCCTCATTTACGTCCACAGGACTCAACAGCAGCAACATTCTCGCTCCCGCACAAAAACGTCCCATTCACGCGCGCGGATTTGGCCGAATTTGGGAAGACTAACTTTCGGAGCTGGAAGAAAACATGGAAAGGCGAGAACGACCCCGTAGTTGCTGCGAGACAAGCGCGCCAGGCCTCCAAGGATCGTCAGGCAATGCGCAGACGAGACGTGAGTGCTTGGTTTGGGTATAAACGGCGCTGATATTCCCTCGTAGCTGAAAAACCACCGGATTAAAGCTGTTAAAGATTATCGTAAGAAGCACAACAAGAATCCTGCCTGCGTACTCGAGACGGATTGGATGTCCGATGAGATCTCAGCGCCGGATACAGATGACGAGCAGAAGAAAACGGCTCACCGGCAACATCTTGTCCAAGCTGCTCGTCTGAGTCGCACGCGACAGGGCGAGGCCATCTGGGAGGTTGTGCGGCCCGCATTTCAGTCGAATGAGGTATTCCCAGTTTCTGGTCCAGGAGAACCGCTCACCAATTACCGCAGTGCTCTAACTTGAAGGATGAATTGGATGCCATTCTCAAGGAGCAAAAGACTACCGGCAAGAAGCCCCCGCGTGCATCTGTTCAACTGTAAATCTCGGCCACACACACAACCGCATCCCGACGGGAACTCTCTGGCCATTCATGGTCTCTCAAGACTGGTACGACACGAATATTGACGGAGACAAAGAGCTTGAAGCCTCTTTCAAACTGTATACTCAAAATCCGGAGGGATTCGGTGATGATGGCGATGGCTATGCTGGTGATGACGAAGGGAAGGGGTCCGGGTAATAACACTGTTGCGCTTTTTTTCTTTTTGCTGTCTGTATAGATTCGCTATCGTTCTTGCACTTGTACTGTTCTTATTCACACGGAATGCATCGTACATCGCCCATGTAAACTCAAATGCATGCAAGAATACTCTGCTACCCAAAGGTACATCTAGAACAAGAAATTCAAACAACAGCCACATCCTATCCACGCGATGAGTGTCGATGATGAATCAAGATTTTGATAACATACCCGCGTAAGGCCAGCGGTGAACCAGATCTTGCGCGTAGGTCCCTTTGAGGTTTCAATCTCCTCATCCGAGTCGTCGGAGTCGCTGTCTCGTATTTGTTCTTGGAGGTCGACTGTCAGGCGACATGCCTGCGAGAGAATGGAATCGATTGGGATGATTCTTCCGGGCCCCGAGTCTCCCCGCCGAAGGAACTTGCCGTGGTCCCAGGCAAAATCTCGAGTTCAGGACTATGTATCCCGAGAAAATGAATGAGAAAATGGTCTCCACCCGCCGGCAAGACTTACTATGGATCCCACGGGGACATATCAAAGTCCATGTTGCGTCTCATCCAGCGAATGTCCAGCAGGCACTGCGGCCGCTCCAAACCGGGCTGTCGGTGAGTGATAATATTATATATCTGACCAACATGGCGGACACCGTCAGCATCTAGCTGCACCAAGGCACTTGCAGCGTTGGTTTGTGACACAGAGCTTGTTATCCGACGACCATCCAATATGAAGTATGGGTGGACATGTGCGGAGCCATGGATGAAGATGTCATTATTGCCGGCGGTCTCGCAGCGCGCGCCACGATAGGTATAGTCGGATATGTAAGGTTGTAGTAGTCGAGAAGTTCGAGCTGAAAAGTGTTTGGAAGGTCTCTCATGACGGCAGGACCCATTGAGAATTTGGTTCCGACTGGAAATGAAGTGTGTATAAGATTAGAAAGACAATCAAGATGCCTACAATCTGCGGAGAGGTTCTCAATCTCGCTTGTGAGAGATGCAACGGTCCCGCGTCGGTCGCTGTCCGTTGCGAGGATTATATGCGCGTTTTCAGCCACACACTGCTCCTCAGGAGTCAGCTCGTCCTTCTTCTGAGCAAGTTTCGGAGCTGTGGAAATTCATGTCAGCACTGAGTCGTGTCCACGAAATAGAGACTGGCCACTTCACGCAAATTTGCGTCTCGATGAAATTCCCGAAAGAAGGTTACTTCAAGCTCCCCGTCACCGTGATTATTAGTGTCGTAGCTTTTAAGTAGCTTATTTAGCCGTTCAAACAAGAATGTCCAAAACCCGTAGACAGGCCCAAAGTCCCGAATGATACTAAATATGTGAGTAATATAATGGAAGTTTGGCTTGACGAGGTCGGGATGGTTCTGCGGGGAAAATCAGCCAAGAAATTATTCGGGACCCTGATGAAGAATACCTTGAAGAAACCGGCGAGATAGTCTTCGAGTAATTTCTGTGCTCGGGGCAAAGCCGCACGATCGATAGTGCCAGCAAGTAAAATTTTACAGCACGCCGCAAGCTTCAACAAAAGGTCGGGATCGTTCCCAAACATTCGTATGGGTTTGGGATCGGCGGCCGGCCCTTTACGATCAGTAGCGGTTTCTGTACCATTTGCTATTCGGTTTAGCCGCGCCGTCTCCTTTTTTTGCCAAGACTTTTTCGCTTTTTCGTGATCCTGAACGGCGATGGGGTACCACTCGGTCCATATGTGAGGTAACTGCGAATAGATGAGCGTGATTTAAAACGGCGTAGATAACTTGCAATTAAAGGACAAAACACAAGCAACATTCCCTTCCATTCATCCGACGTTAGATTACCACCTGCAGGTAGTCCGACTTTATTTGGCAGCCGTGCGACCCATGAGGGCATTTCCATCTGGAGGTAGAGTTAGTAATGGGTATGCACAGATACGAAGGACAGAATAGCTCACAGCTTTTAGGTAGTCGTGAATCTGATCAATTTCGCGCGGTGTTTTTTCCGTGCTTTTGCGCAATGCAGCAGGTTCCCTGATCCATGCGTCGAGCCATTGAGTCTTTACAACTCCTGCATAGGGTTCGTTTCGTCTCAGAGAAAAGATACATCGCCGACATACCAAGAAAAATGCAGTGCATGGGGTCGATGATGATTTGTCGGACAGGGTCGAAATAAGGGAGTGTTGAAAATCCAAAGAAGCGAGCCCCATGGGCACTCGCAAACTCATCTCGTGCTTTCTTATTACTTTCCGGGATCTTGGCGTATTCAGTGGCCTTGGCTTTATGCCGTTTGCCATCTCGAGCTGGGAAAGCTTCAGGGCCAAGTGAGATTTTGAAGGAGGGAACATTGAAAACAGCTAATTACCATCACTTTCAGACCAGCTGCTGTCTGGATGTCCTTTTGCTTGATCGTGCACCGCGTGCATGGGAACTCTTTCGATTTGTGGTCTGAAAACCCACCGGCCTTACACATGGCCGGGTGATCACAGCACACAGCAACTAGGATAACACGAACACGGCGTCCTGAGAATCAATCAGAGCCAGTAAATGATCTTGCGCAAAGACAGTACCATCAGGATACTTCGGTGTGCGCACAGAAATTCCGTGGTCATATAACATCAGGAGATCTGCCACTGTCGCCGCCATCGCACGTTGATCTTCGTCGCATGTCAAGTCGTGGGGCCAGGGAATAAACTCGTTAAGAGAAGGTTACGAGGGCGGTAGCTAGACCATATATTAATGAGCGGCCACGAAAAATGAATTTGATTCACCGTTTGTGATGAGGCAGGCCAGTAACGCAGAATGACGCGGCTCCCGTTGTATGTGTTGCAGCGTCCTTGGTTCGCGTAAACGAAAATCTATCACTGTGTCAATCGTATGAAGCATGCTCAAGCCTGTAATTTACCCGTCCTCGCCAAAACAAAGCCCAATGCGAAGCTCGTCAGGATCCGGACGCTCTGATCCTGTCTCGAAGAATTTACGGCCATCCGGCCCTTTCAAAGTTGGCAATTTCGCCGTCCTGGATGTCCTGCATCTTTCCGGGGATAGGGACACGCGTGAGATATGATTCACAGTCAATTTCGTTATCATCGCGGTTGAGAAACTCCACGATCTGTGTGGAGGGAAGGAGGAATGGGGTTTGGAGAACTGGTCGAGGTTTCGGGGGAGGTGTTTTGTGACTCGATGCCGATAATGATGGAATGGTGGACATTGAAACCGGGGGTGTATTGAAGAGGGGAACGTGGCAGTGTGCACACATGAGATCAGCCGGAGACGTATCGGGATATGTGCGACGACATTGAGGGCACATGGCACGAATTTCAAAGTCTTCGTTCAGGCCCAGCCGTTTGAACGTTGTAGTGAGAGTAACGGGAACTCTATCTTCCGGTTTTACGATCGCGAGACACAAAAAGATGCTACGTAACACTTTCAAAAGGAGATCGCAAGCTCGGTAAGGGGTATGAAAATGGAGATGCAACCACGCCGTGGTGAGCAGAATGATTTGCCAGAACCAATATGGGGATTCTTCTGCAAGACCATCTCGAGGTGCGAGCGGCGGTGGAATTTCGGATCGGAGAGAGTCAGAACTGACAGCGGGATCAATGGCAGCAGAAGGCGCAGGAAGAGCATCGGGCTGCGAAACGGCTGTGGGAATAGGTTTGTCGGGCATGGGAACATCTGTTGAACAGTCTGGCAAAAGCTGTGGCTCACTCGGCTCGAGCTCCATGTCAATATCTTCATTTGTCGGCGTCGCAAGATTCTGAGTCGTGCCTTGCCCCAAGAAATTATAAATATTCCCGGGGATAGTTAGATGATCTGCGTCGATGGTATAGGCGCCGGGAGCTGTAGATGGACCAGCCTGGGGGATGCTAGAATTCGCCGTCTGACGCCTCTGGCGGCGGGCAGCCATATAAGCGCCCGCAGAGACAGCTTGGCCTTGTGGGAGATTCTGCTTGAGTTTTACCTCCTGGTCACGCTGCAGATGCAGCTTCTCAGTCGCTGGCAAAATCTTCTCGGAGCCAGGGCCACACTGAGTACATCTACATTCCACCATGTCTTGACCGTGACGAGGCCGCTTGGCCTGGGTATTCAAATGAATTCAGGGAGGGTATGCCGTGAAGCACCAAGTACGCACGGGACGGCTCGGCGGCGCGGCAGAAGTCTGAGAAGACATGGGAAAAGCTAGTGGTCGAGGATTAGGCGAAAATTTCTCATGGATGCCGCGAGACAGGCTGATGTGAGCATAGCCTTGCAAAGCTAACCTGGACAAACCTGGACAGACGTAAGCAAGCTTACCTCAGTAGACCCTCAACCAGGTCTGTCGATCTCACCTATCCGGGCTCAACTGACCTCAAAGCAGGTGAAATAGACCAGGCTCAGTTGAGGTCTGTCTAGGTTGAATCGACAGACCTCGACAGAGGCAGTTTAGATTGGGCTTAAACGCAGTGAATCGAAATTACTGTATATAGGAATCTGCCAGTATCCAGAATGGCAGCCGAACAGTCTCTAAGTACTCGTAATAAGTCCAAAGTTGTCTCCTAAACAGCATCCCCGAGAAACTTGTAACTTTCATGCAAGTTGCTTCTCGGGAAATCTGAACATGTATCGATCACATAATGTGTTTTGCCCAAGTTGCCTACGTCCAATTTGATATATTCGACTGGCTGGACTGGCCATTCCTGCATTGCCTTCCCCTAGAGTATATAATGAACTGTATGGAAAAATTTCGATCTGTGAGGACGCTGGGGAGCTTTTACAAAATGAATATCCAAGGAACCTGTAATTACGTAAATACTACCTCCGGTATCAGTAAGGATGGTCCCCGAGTCCCGTCGTTCCTATTGAGGACGTTAGACCCTGGCCAAATAACCTCTTTCGTTCAGATCCTCCTTTGTGAGTGGGTCGACTTTTAAGTCGCGACCCCCCGAAAATGGATAGCCCTGCTCAATACAAAACTTTCTGTGTCGTCGAAATTTTCATAGCTCACCCTTCACGGGACCCGGATTCAATCAACATTTCGATGCCGATCAAGCCTCTTGCCGCCGAGAAAGAAAGAATTTGCAGGAATGGATGGCCCTGATGATTGGGAACATTTACAGCTATCCAGATCCCGCTCAGGGCCTTTATTGCTCCTTCCAAAGGGCATTCAATTCTTTATAATCAATTCTTTACATTTTGAAACACATGATCACGAAGCTTTTGCGGCCCTGATCATTGGGAACATCTACAGCTATCCAGATCCCACTCGGGGCCTTTATTGCTCCTTCCAAAGGGCATTCAATTCTTTACATTTTGAAACGTGTGATCACAAACCCGTGCTGGCGGGGCGTTCAATTGGAATTTTGGGAGGCGCCGAGTTTGGACTACCAATTGGCAATATACTCCCGAGTAACTGGGCAAAGTGTTTCCACCGACATCCCCGACGACTAGGAAAAGAAGTGCCAAGTCTGACCCCAACCGCGCCCTCCGTGCGAACTTCAACTCGGTTTCTGAGTCCCAATGCAGCCCAGGCCGGCCGACTGGCTCGAGGAAAAAGTAAGAGGACTTTGTGTAATCCAAATGTGTTACTTACGAGGCACAGATCCCGCGGCGACCCTTGCGGCGTTCCATGATATCAATCAATTCCGCGAACAGTGAATTTATTGTCTAAATCTTCAACTGTTCACACTGAATTTCCGGAGGGTTCGTGCGTGTGCGTGCTCTCCGGCAGGGGGGAAAGCGTCGTTGCGAGTGAGGGAGAGCAAGGCGTTGAATGCAACTGACACCCAGAACTCGAAGGGGGGCAACATTCTGTTGGAGGGCAGCATTCCATCGAAGGGCCCGCCGAAGACCGTGGTCTGCGTGTCAGCCGCCGACGCCCACTGTTTGCAGCTATTGTGGCCCCAGTATGGAGACCTTTGAGGCTTTTGCGCTCGACAACCCAAACGCGGAAGGTGACTCTGAAGAGACAGAATTCCAATGACTAAGGGGGCGTCGGGATTCGTAAAACGCATATTCTGGCGGACTACCAGACGTCCTCGAGATCAAGGAATTTACCATCGATCTCCGGCTTGAACGTTTCCTCGATACCTCGGATTCTTGGGTTTCCACTACCTGGGATACTCCGGGTCCAATCTTCGGCCGCAGCAGGGTAGTCTATATCTGGGTCGAGGGCGTCGATGTTAACCCGCCGGGCCATGTTATTGAGTTATTTACTGATTCCATCTAACTTCCATCTATATCGTGTTCAACTTCTCTCTACGTTCCACGTTCCACTTTTGACTTCACCCTTTGATCTGACTGTTTGTTCTTACCTACATCTCTCAAAAGGGGATTACAATTGCCCTCCCCACGATATTTGATGTTTCCACTTTCTAATATATCATTCTTTCTGTTCCCGACTCATGCCACCTTTGCTTTGTGTCCCCTACGCTCCGAGTCCCCCTTCCCACCTGCCGCTCCACATCAGCGCTCCTTACTTCCTTTGCCCGACGATTTCGGAGGAGTTGTCAATCCAACTGGGATACAGCTTAAGCGTTGGGCCCTACCCATCACCGCCACGACCACCACACCCATGTCCTAGTTTAGAATTAGAGAAGACCAACGGTGGCACGGTGGCACGAGGCGACTTACCGTCTGTAATTGGGGTTCGAGGCGAACCCGCGTCGGGATCTAAGTATGCTAGTTTCGTCAAAGATCCATGGCATACTAGTGCAAAGATGCAGAAGGTTGAACTCTGGCTGTGGCTGCGAGGTCCTATATTCAAACTCTTTATAAAATCATTGCGTTTTCTTGGCTTCCTTTTGGGGAGGGTGCATGCTTTATATCCTCCAAACACCTTGTAATATATGAAAAACTGACGGCAACTACGTCACGCCATTTGCACGAGTTCTTACGTACGTGAGTAATATGGCGGTGCGAGGAGGAGGCAAGCCGTCGAACGAAGCCTAACATCACTTTGCAGACTCCTTCATATCCGATTTCCCAACCGCACTAGCAATTTGCCTACACGACGCGGATTACATCACATTGCTAGCCACTTCAGCTTTAGGGTGCGTAACTTGCGATTCTGAAACTTGCCCCTAATTAATCCAGAATTTGTATCAGAGCCTTTGGGGCTTTCCGTGACAAATCAGACCTAATACGAATCTTTAAAAATGTTGTCACCATCCACTTGCCAGTCAGCATTCGGAATATGGCTTCTTGTGCTCGTGTTTCGGGCATCTTTGAAGGTGCCCGTGAAAGCCACCGCGGTCACATTGTAATAATTGTATCGTGCCTTGAAAGCAGAGCGTCGATTCGTTTTAAAACTCCCACGTGTGTTTCTCCAGTTAGCATTTATCTCTTATAAACAGACGCTACGACAATTCAAGCTCATACGCTAGTTTGCATAGTTCACATAGATCCTCGCCATGTTACCTTGGAAAACTGGTCCTCTGCACTGCTTCCACTTCTGTGGCCAGAGAATGAGAGCTGTCCTTGTCCATGTCCTTGGCTGCCAGCGAGCAGCGGCATCTGCATCGGCCGCAGGCCTTGCCCAGGCGTCGGGTTCTGTGCTTGGGGGGTAGTATTATACGGTGAATTAAAACCTTGTCCCTGCCCTGGGCCATTGAATGCAGGCTGCTGCCCTACACCCGGTGGTAGGGACTGGGCTGCGAACACCTGCTGGATCCGCAACTCGAGCGCGTCGACACGTGCGCAGAGGGCATCGTGCTCCACGCGGGGGACATATTTCTCTGCGCTGGAAGAGAGTGATAAGCGGGGAAGATTAGGATGATATGAAAGGGAAAATGCGAGGGAGAAGACACGTTTGAACGCATTGGTGCACCACAACAAAACTGAAAGAAATGCAAAGGTACAACGAAAGGACGACGAAAATTTATTCTTTTCGTTGATTTTGAGAGGCACATCACGGACGACAAAAACATGCCCACAAAAAGCAAGGAAAAAAGCCCCAAACGCAGAGATGAATGTGCGGAAAATGAAGATGGCCAGGACGATTAATATGCAACTGAAGTAGGCATTAAAAAACTTGTTGCGCGAGGGGGAACCAATCAATGGCTTCAAGAATGCGAAAAATAGCACGAAAAAAGGACAAAAAAAAATGAGTCAAAACGCGACTTACGCAGGTTCGACAACATGCCATTGACACTTTGCCTGATCTCCCCTTCTTACACACGGTGCACACGGCTGTGTTCTACCATGACAGCTAGTTCAGTTAATTGTATTGCATCAATAACGAAACGATCCGCACCTGTCGCACCGGATTTTCCTCCGTTTGCATTCTGTATCAACATCCCGACATCAGTTGTATGTTACCGTGATTGAGAAGAACGGGGGAACGGGCTTAAGGGACGCACCAGTACAACTGAGCGCCTGTCGACGGCGCTTCTTCTTGGGCGGCTTGTTTTCACTAGTAACGCCCTGCTCATCGCCATCGGACCTCGCATGCGACGAGGGAGGGTACGCTCCCACTCCCTGATTCTGAGTCGACATCTGTGCAGGCTCATAGGTTGAGGTGGAGGTCGACGGGCCGGGGCCTAGGGCTGGGAGGTACAGGTGCAGCATACGGATGCTCGGTAGCTGCATGCCGGCGGGGCGCGGCTCCATTGTTCTCTCAATTCCGTGTCACAAACAACCAAGTGCACCAGACCAGCACACCAGTTTATATATGCGCATCTCCGATCAGTTAGCCCGTGCCATTGTGCTGTGGCATTTCGCGGATCCTATCCCCGCTTCTGACTGCATTCTGCTTCCTGCACTGGAGTGCCGTAACCTCATTCCAAATACCGAGCTCCGCATTCTGCCACCATGCCGACTCACTGCGGTGATATCAGCTCCTACAATCCGACCCCGTCAATGGGCGCCTCTTCGAAGCCTGGGAAACGATTATGGAGCGAAAATGCTCCGCCATCCTACCCTATGCGCATTAATGACTTAACCTGCTATTATGCCACTGCAGTATTTCTTTCCTTTCACATTTTTAGGCATACCTTAGCCACGCAAATCCTGCATTGATTTGCGCCTAACAATGGAAGCCAGATGCCTGAGCACCATGCATGCACCACGTGTTATGAAAAACAAGGGTCACCCTTGACATGAGGTGCTTAACGGCAGCATTCTTACCACCTCATGTCAATAATGCATCTTGTGTGGTTTTGGCCTCGGCAGCCGGATCCCTAGGATGTCAATATATTGAATCTTGGGCAGCTTAATTTTTGTGACCTAGCTTTTCATTGATGGTGGGCTAACCATACAAGGTGTCATTATTGACATGACATGCATAAGAATGCTGCTGTTAAGCACCTCGTGTTAAGGGTGATGACCCTGTTTTCTGTAACATGTGGCGCTTGCATGGGTGCTCAGGGCATCTGGCTTCCACCATGGAACCCTGGAAGTCCAGGAACCTGCAGTAGGAACCATGCCCAGTAACCCACACTGCACGTTTTCCTCCATAACCTCTTGCACCTGACAGAAGCAGTGCCATTCACACGGGATATGAATCTGACTGATCTGAGAATGGCTCGTGTCCTGTTCTAAGTATGCCTAGATTAACATACATATCAAAGGATCGCCACGCAATCCCCATCAAAGCTGGACCAGTGGGACTGGTCCTCTGTGCGCACACGCGCAACGTTCCTACGGCATGTAGCCCTTCTCGGCACTTCGCGCTCCGCTCATAATGCTTTCAGATCTGTCGCCATCGCAGGTAGGACGGGTCGGGCCGAGTGCCTGTGTGGTCGTGTTAGGACAGATGTCGTAGTTATGGATCATGCTTCCTTGCCCACGACCTCCACGACGCCGCCACGACGCCGCCGCGCTGCCGCTCCCTACGGCCTCACGGTGCCTTGGACGCGCTCTCCAAAGCCCTTGTCCCGGTCCGGGTCTAGAAGACAACATCACCAAAAGATATGTAATACTCTCGTTACTGCTGAAACGAAACAATTTTTTTCTGTGCTTTTTAATGTTTTTTGACTGGCCCGAAACCTTTGTCCGACTCAGTACATCAGCCGTTTGACAAATATGTTGTGGTAACCCGCAGTAGTGAACTCAATGTACATTGATTCAGGAAGGCATAGTTTTCTGAAATATCGCTCCCACTTGGCGGTAAGGCTGGAAAATTATGATTAAATACACCTTCCGGCCGTAATGTACTGTAATCATAATATAATGTTAAGGTTTGGGTGGATATTTAGTCGTAAGGGTATCATAATGTATTGTAAACGTAATTTACTCATATTTAATCGTATTTATTTGGTATTTTTTCTGCTGAATACCGTGAGTGCAACGACCGATCTTCGCAAAATTATTGAGGTGTTATTGCCGCGCAGCATATCTCTTTTCAGCACATGATATAGATTCTCAATTCCACATCACATGAGATCTGAAAGTCCTTAAATCCCAAAGCTTCTTTGAAAGGCAGCCTAATAAATGCGCTAAAAAGTAATCCTTATGTCCAACTTAACTAGAACCTATGGTCTGTTTGATGTCGGGAATCGAAATCAGCATCCCAGGGGAAATAACATTATAATCATTGAAGACTACTGAACTGCGCCCAGATCAACGTTTCGATCACCGAGTTCAAATTTTGCTGTACAGTGCGGCAAGTGCCGCGCTGTCTCTTGTTTTCCCCCTAAGCATTCTGTGACCTCAAATTTGGTGTGATTCTGGTTCAACAATCCAAATACATTCTTTGAACCAAAATGCTCTCAACAACTAGTTCTAGACCCAACAGGTATGGATATTCTATCTAGGTTTGAACCTAGCTCGGGTGCGGAGAAGTGCTCCAAGAAACTCCACTTCAAACCAAATAAGACATAGGTAAAACATGGAGAATTTAAATACCATTCGCTGGATGGATGATTAGAAATTGTTTGCCACGGTGATCACGATCAAGGATGACTAGCAAATATTGAAAGACGCAAGACATCACAGCTCAAGAAAGCCCAAGCATTTTCCACGCTGATCCAGTGCGGAGCCTAGCGACATTGAATCATCTTCAAGGCCGCAACTGCTGTCCACTGCCGCTGTAGCGGTACCGTGCAGGTCCTGGTCCGTGCTCGTCGGAAATCGTGTCATTGGGAACCCTAAATTTTGCACCGGTAATTCAGTCGTTGATAGGTGATAAATAAGGCACAAGAAACTCACAGGTCATTGCTCCATGTAGGTGTCACATCGAGAGGAATGCCATCGCATATGTTGCACAGCCAGTTGTTTAAATCCACCTCGATGTATGGGGATTTGTCTATGATGCATTTGACATGGTGCCAAAATCGGCATTCATGGCATTGGATAGCAGGATGCTGAACCGAGCTTTCGTTGCAGATTTGTCGGCACCCAGAGCACCATTCTGGCGGAGGAGGTTTTTCGGGATACAGAGCAGCTGATTCAGGGGGTTGGTCGTTAATGGGAAAGGGGGCAGCCTGATGTGGAGCCTTTTGTTGCGGCGGCATCATCATTTGTGTTAGGACCTGAATTGTCTGCGGTGGACGGAGCCGAGTGCACCTCGTTAAACGTGGAAGTTCGATGGCAAATCCACAGGGAAGCGCGCGTCTGGAAAAGTAGGCGGTCCGTGGATTTGGTGCCGTTACGGGGAGCGTTGACACCGAATGGGGGGAATCCGTGGACTCTCTGTCAAGATCGGCAAGGGCTGCTAAGGTATCTGGTGCCCGCCCATCGTTTTCATGCCATGTATGAGGCTTTCCAGGCCGGCGATTTCGAATGTCGCTTGCGTCGAAACATCCAGCTAAATGCGAATTCAGACCTGAAAGGCTAATTCAACAATATCATGCAAACCTTTGATTGCCTCGTGTTTCTTTTCCATTTCACGTACGTGCAAGTAGATTTTTTCGACCCCCGGTTGCAAGTCGTGGTCGTTCCCCACGGCATGATGAAGAAGCGAGTGCTGGTGTTCAATTGCGTTCGAATTCGAAGGAACCTTGGCTGCAAGTTCCGCACTCATGGCGCGCTTTGCAGGAAAGACATTGACGCAATAGTTCGTCGTTCCCACCATGACAGCGAGCTTCTTGTGGCGGGGAACGTCCTTTTGATCATCGAAACAACCGCATCAAAGCGTTCCAACGAGGTATTGGGGGACAAAAGCTCCCTCAAGGCGTTTCCAAAGATGTGAGCTGGAACTAGTGAATGGGTTTTCATGATGCGGTCACCTGAGCGCCAGAAGTGCATATCACAGCCCACCTCAGCCTCCTCGGCTTCCAGTACCAGCTGGCGGCGCTCGGTCGCCTGTGCCTCGGGAGACAAGGAGGAGAAGCCCGACATTGTGCTGATAACAGTGTCCGCATACTCTTCAGCATGAGCCCCGCGCATATTTGGTCGGAAGCTACTATTCAAGGGCCGACTCAATGTACCACCACTTTAACTATAAACTCCTGGTGCATTTCGACCAAGCTCTGGCAGTGTGGGCATTGACCGGGGTCAAGCGGGGGTCAAGCAATTTGACCCCCGGTTGTAACCTTTTACTGTTGAGCAATGACTCATGTCCGTTTGCCTTGGGGGTTAGACCATTCGATTCGCATGTAAAATGCGCAGAGCCGAATTACCCCTCCATTCTAGTGGTGGTTGTTCCCTCGGGCCGTTGAATTGTACTTACTTACAATTCCTGTCATCACGGATCCCGACACAAGCCGGAGAAAGAGCGTGACTTACTTAATATGGAGACCTCGTTTAATCCTATAGTTCGGTAATTAGTTTCTCGTCGTTGCTATAGCCGGCGAGCTCGATTGTGCACAAATACGACGTATGTGCGTCTCTTCTGGAATGAGCTGGGCTTATGTAGATTCTCCAGTGGTGGCTGCCTAGAATAGGGAGGCCGTTGGTTAGTAGGTAAGAATTTAATCCGCGGTGTGCGGCACACTGACCAACTTTCACTCAGCGTTCTTGATTTAATCCGGCGTTCCCTGAGATGCGCTGGACGAAATTGGCTGTTCATTGGTGAATCATCTTCGTCTTCCGAGTCACTCACGTCTTGCAGTGGTGGAATGTCGGAATCATCGTCAGAATCAGTGTCGGACTCATTTTCTTGGTCCGAATCACTAACAGTCCGGACTTGGCTCTCATCCTCGTGCGGTGGCGCCCAGGGATCTGATGAGGTGGCTGATATTGCTACACAATGGATGGAACCTCCAGAGGCGGATTCTAACTCACCAACTGTCAATCGAGACGAGATTGATCCAGCCGAATTAGATGCAGCTATGAACCTTCTTAATGACTCGGAATTTTCTACTTGGTCTTTGGAAATAAGGAGTCATGTTATCATGGATATATGGCATGCCATGGCTCGTATCAGAGTTTCCAAAGAGCATGGAATGCGTCGGCATTTTGGCATTGCATTGCGAGATGCTATTTTTATTCCCAATGAGGAAGACAAAGTTCGGATTGAAGCCTACTTGAGGCGACAGAAGTCCTCATGGAATGACCAAATCCGCTTCAATGCCCGATGGCTCTGGCATCGTTGCAGGTGCACTGTACCCCCTCCAGACAAACTCTATGAAGCTGTCAATGAGGTTTACAAGCTGTACGGACCTCAGAAGGATTCAAAGACCAACCTTCCTTTGTTCAATGCTCAAACTTGGCATGATGCAAAAAATGTACTTCGAGCAATCAGGCTGGGCCTGTTATCAGATCCTCCTGGTGTTCAACTTTATTATCAGATGTATATTGAGTGCAAGACAAACCTGCCAAATCTATCGCTGTGCTCATGGAACCAATAATCCCGAAGGTGCTATACATAAAAACCTCAGAGATCGAATGCCAAAGTCGGGGACATCAATTCGACATGCAGCAGCTCGTATCAAGGACTATGTCTTTATTCACAACCTCGTTGTTAGAACCCTCAATCGTAGCGGGAAGATGTATCAAGGCCATTACAATGTGATGGTCCTAAATCGCCTGCAGATTTCATTGGACTCAGCAAGGGAATTGGTTCCCAATGCTCCGATTCTTCGAGGCTGGATAAATGGTGATCTATATGTCCAGGGGTGGTTAAAGTGTTAGAATATTGGCACTTCCAGAGAATACTGGATATATATTGCTGGGATTCTTCGCCACAATCCATCTGCAGATTCGATGTTCAAGCGTGCATATCTAGCAGAGCAGCACGGAACTAAGTATGCTGTGATGGCTGTCCATTCAACAGAAGAGAAATTGCACTTCACAAAAATGATGCAAACATCTCCTGCTTTCAATCTTCCCAATAAGCCTCCAAACTTTAAAAGGGTGCTCGAACATGGAACAATGACGCAAATGGCGAAACTATTTTCTATAAGGTGAGTGCAATCCAACGGGAATCTTACAGCTATTGGCAGTACCGAAGGTGCGGATGAAAAATTTCCTGTTTGGGATGTTTTCAAAGAATTCCTCAGATCTCGGTCAGTTTTTCACCGATTCAGACGAAACCTAGCCAGATCTTCTAGGCTAATTCATACGCAATTAGTGATAGAAAGAAACTTGCAAGAATACTTTATATTGATTGACCTTTGATTTCAGACTGTTTCCGTGATAAATGATGTCTAGCATAGTCCAAACATGTTCAAATGAGCTGATTTTTTGCAACAGCGAACTAACATACATTTAGAAAGATGTCATAGAGCCAGAATTCCAGATAATTCAGTCTATGATACCTGTAATCCCTTCTGGACAATGGGCAATCCACTCTGATCTCGAAACATTATGAGAATTGAATGCAACCATGAACTTTATGAAATTCTGGCCCTATGAAATCATTTTTAATCTGCATAAGGCTTTTGTATCACAAAACCAGGCTATTTGAACAAGTTCCAGGCTTACTAGAGGGCATCCAACACCCAAACAGTCTGAAATCCAAGATTATCCACTATGAAATATTTTAATAGGTTTCTCTCTATCAGTGATTCTGCATGAATTAGCCCGAATTGTCTAGCACAATTTCATCCAAATCCATGAAGAACTGACCGAGATCTGAGGAATTCTTTGAAAACATCCCAAACAGGAAAATTTTCATCCACGCTTCGGTACTGCCAATAGCTGTAACTCTTCTCACAAAACATGACAGCTTGAAAGTCATTTACAGTCATACCATCTGAAATGGCTCCGTTCTGCAAATGAGAAAAACACAATATCTCAGATTTTGCCCGAAGCAAAGGCACTCCAGAACAAATTGCATAGCAGTAACTGTGGTTCAGAAGCATACACTGTGGCTGCAATTCCCTTCTCAACAGATGCCCCAAATTTAATGGGACATTTGCCAGCAAGCACTACATTTTGATGGCCCCTCGGCCGACTTGGTCGATGTCGGCCAACCTGGTCGAGCCCCTCGGCCAACCTCGGCCAACCTCAGCCGACATCGACCAAGTCAGCCGAGGGGCCATCAAAATGTAGTGAAGGCAACCAGAGCCTGATATTTTCCCCATGCCTCAACCAAAAGATCACTCTACATTTCATGTGTATCAACCACCACCAACTGGGGATCATGATTTAATCCCAGAGCTGCCAAATGTCCCCCTGATATGGAGCAATGTAATCTGCGGCAAGATTGGCCCACAGATTAGCCACTTTGCGATGCAGCCATTGGAGCCACCCAGTGGCTGATTCGCGTTGTGTCATCTGGTGGCTCCGCCCGCCAAAAATACCCGTGGATGGCTGTCGGAGCCATTGGGAATAAATTAAGCACGGTGGAGCCATCGGGTTGCGCAATGCAAATCAGCCATTGGGTGGCTCCAAATTGCCAATGGCTGCATCGCAAACACTCTATTCTGCAATCCAAAGTTTAACCATATTTGTGGCTGGTTTTACAGATGACACAAACCATCTCTCCGGTGGCAATTTTTCAACGGAGATGGCAATACTGCCAAATGTCTCTTTATCCACTCCCTATCTTTTGGACATTACTTTTATTGCTCATGAAGGTTACAGCTCAACTTCAAATGAAATAAGAGTTTTCCCCCAAGATGGGCCTTCAAGAAAGCAAGAAGCCTCGTATGATCATTTTGTTTCAGATCAGTGTCCCAAACAACACCAGAAACGGACATGCCACAAGTGTCGGAAAGAGGGTTGCGAAGGAGCCAATAAACGAGAGCTCTGCCCAAATCCTTGTGGAGATTGTAACCAGATATCTTGTGAAGGCCGAAGCAGTTCACAGCCTGACATAAAGTGTGGAAGGAACTGGGTTGAGCAAGGCAGCGAATAAAATTCTTACCCGAGTGTTTGTATTTTTGCTTACATATCACAGTTATTACTAACTACACGACAGGATAATTTGAGCTGTTTACACAATATGCATGTTACTTCTAGCTAGCTGTTTCAAATTATGTAAATCAAAGGAAACTTTCTAAAACTGACTGAGAATGAGTGGAATGCCCACTAACTTTAGGTAGTGGGTCCTATAGCGCCCTATCAATAATTTTTGAGTGTAATGATTGAAATCACTCAAATTTGTTTGATGCCTTGATCTTGTCCACCCAACTGAAAATGATGAATTGATATGCGTCGTTCATTTCTCCATTGTCACAAACATTTCTCCGGAATGCCGAGTATTGCGTTAACTGGTCAGTCACACGTGCTTCTCTTTGGCTCTGTTTGTCATCGGCCTTTGAGAATCTTTCAGCTTCGTACATACTCCCTCCTTCTATCTGGTGCTTTGATGTCTGTTCTCGTGCGGTGTGTTCACCTCCAGTGTCTCGATCTCTCTCAGTTCCGATGTTACTGTGTCCTTCGATTTTCTCCGGGCTCGCTTCCCATCCCGTCTTTCTCAGGAACGTCAAGCCCAGCGCCGCCTTGCCTTTACTATTGATGGGGGTCCTCATGGCAGCTTCACTATGGAACTAGCTTGCTCTGTCTCTCATGTCCTTGCTACAGATGTGTGCATGGCCCTGGACTGGAAAACGGGTGTTCGGGAATGGCTCATTGGCCTGGGCCTACCGCCCTCAAATTTTTTGACCATTTGTATGCATTGGTTCCTCGTGGTATGTTGTTGTATTCACCTCTTCGACCTCTTTTTCAATGGCTGTGTTCAGCTGGTTCATCCGAGCCGCTTGCAATGTCCGAACGATGGCAGCCTGTCCCTCTTCGTGACAACATTAACGGTCAATGATCATGATGTTTCCATGATATCACTCACCGTCCGAACCCCACCAGGTTCCGAACCCTTGAATCCGGCTAATATCAATAGATCTCAACTTTCTCACTGTAAGTTGATTACCTTGTCGTTCTCGAACCCTTCCTGGTCTTTGACCTTAGATCCTGGTACTTCTGTACCCCCATCCGCGCGCGCGCGTGATTCTAGGTCTGCGCACGCGCTGTACCATAATAATATCCAATCCCAATCTGCGCGCGCGCATGATTATAATAATTATGTCCCACTTCAATATAATTTGTTTGTTCCGCATCTACTTCTGCCCCCACCTCCGTCGCGGGGCCTTCAGATCAGTACACTATGTCTGGGCCGGTTTGTTCCGATGTTAGTTCGGATACCTTATTTTTGTCTCCCGAGTCCCTTCAGAATGTTTTCGGCGGCAATGATTATTCTCTTCGCACCCATCTATCCCTTCACGGCATTCCTTCCCAAGGATTGTCAGCTGCTGGATGTCGACTAGCATTGACGTTTCATTTATTATCTGGCATGTGTGCATCTGTTCTGCCGAGTCGGATGCGGGCTTTGCCTCATGAGGGCTGTAAATCTGCAGGCGCAAAATTTATATTTGTTCATCACATGAGTTACACTGCCTAAAGTATCCTTCTGTCCGCTTCTCACCTCTCTGAGGAGCAGATTTCTGTGCTCTCAGAAATGTTCGGAGTCCCCGGCTACGACGTGTTAACTCGGCATCCGCAGAACGGGAACACTTGCTGATAAACCACTCTGTTGCTCATCCTTTGCGTTCTGTATTTGACGGGATAGATGGTTTGGCTAAACCTATTCTTGTTTCTCTGGGTGCCCTGCATGGTATTGATTTGAATTCGAAGAAGGCTACTGAATGTCGCAATATTATGGCTGCACATCTTGGTGGTGGTTCATGTGGACTTCATAGATCTGGCTATCGGCATCTAGGCTGCGTGTCACTTTTGACTTTATCGCAAGCACACAACGGTGATCTGGATATGCCCAGAATGGATCTGGCAGCATCTATGTCGGTAGATTTAGAGTTAGCTCAAATCCATATGCTTGCAAGTGTGGCCAAGACACTATCTAAGCGACCTCTCCGACGTGTTCTTGAAATGCACAAGGTGGAGTTCTCTACCTCAGACGGTACTTCTGCTCTGCGAAAACATTTGAGGTCATGCTTGAAGCGGTTACGCCTGGGGAAAAAAGTGGACTCTTTCAGCTGGAAAAAAAAACTCAACGCGATCTAGAATTGTCTGCATTGAGATCAGACTGGCCTAAAATGGTGCCGTGCCCATGGCTAAAAAACGGGATTTAGTTGAGAATTTCCAACGGTTTTATTTTTTCGGAGCCGTGCGTACGTTTACCCAGCACAGCCCCGCTCAAGAATACGGCCTTTGGCTTGTCTAGTTATCCTTTGCTGCCACTCGCGACATGACCCTGAATGGCGGTAGCTATTATAGCTCTAAAAGCCGGCACTCAGTTCTCCCGTTGGAGATTCCAGGAAAAAGGTATAGCCCCCAGTTCAGAGGAGTGGTAATCGGGACAGTTGTTGGGCAGGAGTTAACAGTGGGCTGAATTCCGTCTTGCCACTAACCTACTGAACTCATATTAAGGCAGGTGGCTGGGGTGTAAACATTTGGTCAAGCCTCCCCATGGGCTGCACCGAAGAAGTCAAGGATCTCTTCAAAAAACAAACCATGCTTCTTCGGGCTGTTGAGACTGTAGATTCAGGCAACCGAGTGAGTTTTTTTCAAGTATTCTAACGACAACTGACCCAGAATTTAGCCCTTTGTTAAAACTGAAGGGGTAGTCATCACCGGGTCAGCCTTGATCGAGGATTTGATTGTGAGCTATTCAAATCTTGTTCGGATAGGTGACCCATATTTACAGTTCAGATTTTGGTCAAAGCCAAGATCTTGAGATGGACAGAGCAAATTCCGAAAAGTGAATTAAGGCCTTCAGACCCCTCCCTACCCTATGAGGCTGTGTCTCGGCATCTTCCGGTGGATGCCCCTTGACAGAAACCGGGTTCTTCCCAAATGGCTCCAATCTGGCCATGAGAGTCTCTCTCACGAGGCTGGACACCGTTAAAGGTGGTCTCAGTAACAGCACAAAAAAACATGTGGATCACCGAGTGCGTCCCACCACACAGAAATTGGTTACTCCATTAATATTTCTGATCACTTCCGATTGCATCCACAGGTATATCTGCTGATTGCAGAATCATACAGAATTTTCGAAGGTAATGCATTTGGTACTCAAGAGGTGGAGACGGATTGTTTGAATGTAGATGATCTATCAGACCTCGCATGAATATGTTGTGGCCACATCAATATTTGTTTTGCGACAGAGCCTCGAGATTGGATACATGTTTGTATTGAACTTCGAGTTGTGTTGTGTAGATACACCCACCAGTTAGTGGGCTCTGCCGCGACAGCGCGCTATAGTTGTTATCAGTGGATGTAGTTGACAGCTTGCTTGACAAGAGGTTTGATGGTTCACGTGCATTATTGCCTTATCTGGTTACACTTTTGACAGGAGCTTATGTAATCAAAAAAGGTTATGCCAAATCGGGCGTAACCAGAAACGGTTACGCTCTATTTGGGAATTTGATCCAACTAACACCGTAACTGCGCCGTATCGACCACCTATATCAGTATCGAGCCGGAAAAGGAAGAAAGACGATGTTGTCCGATCAACCTTTGGCCCAGTGTTTGGTCTGATCGGAGTTAAGCGCACTTAAAACGAGTTCAGATGACATTTCGTGCCAGATCCAAATGAGGAATGAAACTGTCATTTGCGTGTCGTGCAGGGTTATCAGACACCTTGACTGCGAGGAATTGGTGCGTCCAGGGCCTGTTTGAACTACCTTGGTCAAATTGTTTTGGAATGTGAACAAAATGTTGATTTCGGCGACAAATTTGAACAATCGAGAGTTGTCAGAAATTTGTGAATTGTTTTGAACAAATGGCAATAGTGGTTTTCCTGATGATTTGGAGGGGTAGGTTGGTCGCATATGTTGATCGGTGGTCTCTATCAAGAGGTCGTCGACGTTAAACACCGATCAATGAATCCCTCGAGGAAACACACCCCAGGAAATTGCCGAGCTGATGGTGTGGGAGTGTGACAGTGGCGGTCAGGGTAAATGCCCCATGGTTACCGATGATATAGAGTATGGGAGCAGTCGGGGCGTGTGCGGCGAAGAGCGGTTGGATAAGGAAGGCAATGACATACGGCTGACGAGTTAGAGCGATTGGAAATAAGAAGTTAATAAGAAGTCAGGGACTCAATTCGCTATCTCAAATTGAAAATTCCCATGTCGTCCCCCCAAAGTAAGGCACCAATCCATGATACTATTAATGCCTACATTTTCTTTGGCGATGTTCCACATGCTCCGCCTCACTCATGGTATATATTAGGATGCGGGCCTCTCTTTCCTAGGTGCCATGTCGAACACCCAATTGCATGTCCCTGGCTGGCTCGACGCACACATCCCGTAGGCCCCCACAAATCTGCTGGGTCGCGAAAGCTCGTATCTCACCCTCTTTTCTAGGGATATCGCCCTGGCATTCAACACTACGGGTATCGTGCTCACAGCATTGTTACTGCTTGCTATCGCATATGCCGCCTGGAACCCCGTCTCGCGGCTTCATCTTAACTGCGTCAGCTTCCGACTACTTGTCTGCACGTTGATATCAAAGTGAGAAATTCTGGGCGCTCCTGTTCACATATCTCACCGTTTCTAGCCTCATTTTCGGCGCGACTTCCATCCCGACCTTCTCGGGCCCCAGTGCAGGGTGCAATTTTATGGCGTTCCTTGCGTTGGTGCGTACACGGGCCGCTTCTCCACCCCACCAGCCGCTGACACTGTTTATAGGGCATCCTCATGTTCTCATCATGCATATTCTTCTGCACTGCACTCAATCTGCAGTTCGTATAGATGTTGTCTTTCCCCTGGCTCAATAATTCTGAATCATGCACACACAGACTGGTGCTGGTACACCACATCAACAGCAACTCGATGGAAAAGTTCTACTACATTGGCTCCGTCGCGGTCGTTGCCATTCTAAACATCATACCATACGCCGCTGGCCAGTTCGGGTACTACTACGGTACCTGCTGGTTCAATGACCCGCGCCTCGATGTGCAGTTCCGCTGGCTCCTCGGGTCGCAGTCTGTCTGGATCCTGCTCATGTCCACGGGCGAGGTCGTGTGTTTTTTGATGATCCTGGAGTACATGTATCGAGTCGTATTTTGTCGTATTTTGTTTGTGATGAGGGTGCTGTTTGGCTGACAGATGCGCAGATGCGCAACCCAAGGGGGATGTTGACTAGCTCAACGTCGTTCAGTACAATTCCGAAGCCGGCCCTCGTCGTGTACCGCAGCATCATTCTTCGAATCGGTTTGCACAAAGTCTTTATAACGTACGGGTGTTCAATACGGCGTTAGGTCTCTACCCCCGCTCGACGCCCTGCGACACAGCATGCAGCAAACGAAGACGTACCCCTCCTCCCCCTTCCTTCTTCGCGCACCACCAGCCGGCTCGGGAGCTGAGATAAACCTGAATGAAGCGCAGGAGAGCGAGTGCATGTCCCGCTTTCTGTCCTTTACATCCACCTCCGCCGCCGCCGATCTGCTGTGATGCGGCCCGCAGCGAGTGGGGACGTCCTCCGTTCTGCGTCCTCCCGGACGCCGCCTCCTTGAAACCGGAGATTCATCTCCCGTGCGCCTTCAGCATGGGGCCCGCCTCCGCCTCTGCCCTCGATCTGCTAAGATGTAGCATGTAGCGAGCGGAGATCTCCTCCTGCCTCTTGCCTCCGTCCTCTTCCCTCCTCACGCACTGCTTGCCAGCGGGGACGCCTCCTGTCCTGTACATACACCTTCGCCTCCGCCACCTCCGCCTCCACCTTCACGTCGACGTCGCTGCCTTCGATCTGCAGCATGAGACGTGCGGCGAACGGGGATGTCCACCGTCCTCCTCCTTTCCTCCTCCTCCCCTCCTTCCCTCCTCGTGCGCACCGCCCGCCGTGCTCGGAGACGCAGAGAGGAAATGCACCTCCTGCTTCCCGCACATCCACGTCCACCTCTACCTCCGCCGTCGCCATCCGTCCCTCGGGCGGGTCGTAGAGAGAAAGAGGGAGAAAAGTAAGAGCATCGATGCCGCGAGCTACCGCGAGGAGCTACGGCCGTCGACTCAAGCAGATGAGACGCCGTGAGCCGCAGGAGGCGGGGAAGCGGGGCGAGGCGGAGGCGGGAAGCAGTACGGGGTGAAGATGGAGATGCGCGCCGGGCGGAGTCGACCCAGCGCACGCGACCCCTCAAGAATGCGCTGACGCGTTAGTACAAATGCAGGAACGCAGCTAGAGCGGCTGGCGTGAGCTATCTAAGTGCTTCAGCGAGGGAATTGGCTGGCAGCATCGCAAGCCGCAGAAGTAGGGCCGCCAGCTCGCACTGAGGACGGGCAGGCCCGTGATGTCCATCTTCGGAATGGGTCCTCGCCGGTGCCTGCGTCGAGTGTCGTGATCGAACGAGAGGGCCATTTTCGTGTCGCCCGTTCCAACAATGCGTGCGAAAACCCAATGTAAAGGGGAAGCGCTGCGCTAAGCGGATTTTGATCCTCGGTCAGAGGAGAACTGCTGAAGGTAAACACGCTGCCAGTGGACCGTCCATATATGGGGCGTGCACATGAGTCTGAAGTAGGAGTGCGCAATGGCAAGGAGTCAAGCCGCGCACTGCGGGTAACTCATGCGGAAATGGGAGGGAGAAGCCTAGTCTTTCTCGTTGTCGCGGATCTCGTACAGCGCCCTGTCACTAAGCCCACAGAAACTCGGGCAGGGGCGGCGGGACAATGTCCTGGTGCGTGAGCCCAACGCGCCCAACCGACACTGCCGCGTTCTTGTGCCGGCTGCGAGTCTTGGGGTGCAACAGAATCGGGATCAGCCGCTCGATCAGCGGGTGCACCCAGTACTTGAACCAGACTGGCGCAAGGATGCCGGGGGTACTTGAGGCACACGGTGAGCAGCTGCAGCTGATGACTGCGTGAGGCCTGAGAGCAGGCCGAGCGCGACGACGAGGAAGGACCTGTCCGGTTCCTCCATGTCGGGGTTCTGCTGTAAGGCTTGATAGTTGAGCTCCCCTTTGGTCACTTCAAAATCACTTGCGAAACCACAGTTGCGTTGAAAAACGGCTGCGTACTGTGTTAGCGCTGTAAGAACTGCAGACAAGGAGGATTCCAGGGAGTCGTCGCGGCTATGCCCTGCGGCCATCCGCCTGCGTTGAGACGGTCGAATAAGTGCAGAACGCAAAGCTTAGGAACAAATTGGCCCACGGCTCCCCCACTCTGACATTGCCTTAAAAGGCTTATCTAATCTAATCGGATCACGTGCGTAACTGCCGCCGGCTCTACTCTACACCGCTATGAAATCACGTTAGTTATCGTCTCTTTGCCGTAGTGGTATCAACTTCTGTTCGCTGGGTTATGTAATGGTTTGCTTCGGGTTCGAATCTCGCGTAGTGTTTATTTTTTCATTTTATCTTCTTTTTTATCTTTCCATCTTCCTGTACACATGCCTTACAGGACTATCGATTCGCCACGTAGGCGAGCGGTTCCAGCATTCCAATGAAACCATATCGGGCTCCCAAATTGGGATGTCAAGAGGGTCTGTGTACGAGACTAAGTTGCGGCAAGATCAAAATGTCTTGCCTTTTTTGGAAGAAGTTTGGCGTATTCTGAAAAATCGACTCCGTGGAATTGCATGGGATCAAAAAATGGTCGTCATAGCATGAAAGGATAGGTTTTTGACCTCGCAGGGATGCTGAGAAGCCTGAGTTTGACGCAGACCGCAAAGCGCCTGAAGGTTGAGGCTGACGAGCTGTTGAAATGGGATCGGGCGAATCCCTCTATCGTCGGAGGACAAGAAAACAGAATAACTAGGAGACCTACAGGATTTTGGGCAAAAATGACCCAAAATGCCCCCAAAATACCCGAAGTGACCAGTTTGCGGCGCCCATTGTGAACCCAAATGTAAACCAATTCTATTGAACTAAAATGTGAGTATGCTTTGTTTCTCAAGTCCTTTCACGTTGTGATGACCATTCTTCGATAGCATGCAATTCCAAAAAGTCGATTTTCCAATTGAATCCAGCAAAAATCAGTTCGAGCATGAGAAAATAAACCGCTCATTTGTGGAACCAACCTGCAGGGGAATTTGGTTGACGTACTTCAGGACAGTAACATTGCTTCTCGGCCTTGAGGCACTGGTGAGCGGTAGTGAGATTAGTTGGAACCGATCGCGGGAAGGGATTTGTCGGATCCTACAACCATGGGACAAAATCGATCTAAATTGAAGCTGGAGGCCAGCGGGAGAACTTTAACTGGAATGCGATAGCTAAAATTACTTTGTGGTTCCAATAGTCCGAGGGGATGGGCTGTGACAGTGCCACAAAAAAGTGCGCACAAAAAAAAGAGGTCATCCTTGGAAGGAACTTTGTCGAGCTAAGCATCTCCAGACCACCAGTTTGAGTACAAAAATTGCCAGGGAGGGTCAACCAAGAACAGCAGTTCTGACCGGATCCAGAATAGTGAAGATTCTCAGTTGCAAACAAAAGTGTTGAGGAACCATAATAAAGTGTGAATCTTGCAGTAGTAATTGAGGGTGCAGGAGAGATAGGGAAAATATTGCCTGTCCGAAGGAACAGAAATGGGGCCTTTTATGTCTCAAGAAGTTCTAGCACTACGTGGTCTCTCGGCCTGATAACAATCGAATTGGACTGCGCCGTGGGCAGCAGCAGCTGCGATCAATTACAGCTGTCGAGAAGAACCTGCGCATAGGTCAGCTGTTCGGCCTCATGTGGTAGAATTGAACTGCGCAGGCAGTTCACAGACGTCAAGGATTGAGGACGCAAAGAGATATTAACGGTTAATTGATACGCGTACCTCCGGCACGCAGCAGGTTGGTGAAAAGGCATCGCCTGAATTGATCATGAGACCCGCTCGAACCAAAACAAGTACACAGCAATTTCTAAACGGAATGGAGATGGACACAGTTCGCCAACAGAGGGAGACGAAAGGACTTGGGATAAATGGGGGAAAGCGCAAACATGTACAATGACACGCCGAGGTAATCGTTAAAGAACAGTTAATATCCTCTGTGTCTCGGAGGCGTTCTCCTGGACAATGCGCAAGAAATCTTGAAGCCAGTGCATGCAGCGACAGATTCGAGACCAGGGGGTACGGCGCACCTGGGAGGGTGGTGTGGCAAGATGGTGGTTGAAAGAAGAGAGGTGGAGTCACAGAAGTCAAGGTGCATCGGGCCGGTCAAGCCGGGACCCGGGGCAGGGACCCTCAAACTATCTGTACATTACTTCCTTGAAAACATTTCTAATCTATCCCTCGGTTCTCACGAAAGAAAGAGGAAAGGTTCCAAAGTTATTCGTTAGTTTCATTCACCTCCTCCTAGTCGACTTTGTGCGGTCGGCTGCGGAGCTCATCCCCTTTGGTTCGCATCTGCTCTTTCCGGAGTGGGAACGAATCGCTCCGGGAGCGTGTGCAATAAATGCATGGTTTCGCCCCGAAGGGACCCTCTGAAACTGGGATTCCGAAGTGCCGAGACTCGGCAAGAGATTGTCGGTGTTTTTCGGCAAGATAATCGACTTTCCGAACAAGTGCAAGAAGTTCTTGTTGGATTTGATCCCAAAGGAGCTCTGTTTTCTTCGAGGACAGCTCGTGGGACTGGCTAAGAAGCGAAGCCTTCGGCTTTTGTCGGCTCCACTCCTGGAAAGATATATATGGTGAATGACAGATTAACTTGGTTCAGACCGGGGTACGTACTTGCTGTTCTGTACGGAGATCCAACTTGGGATGTGACATCAAGATCCCTGCCGCTGGTGGTATATGTGATATAGAAAGTTCAGTTTTATATGTGGTCGGAGTTCGGAAGTCGACGGTCCCTTTTTTTAAAGTCTGAGCCAACGTCTCCGTTATGCGATAGTCGATCTATTTCGCACCAACAGCTAAGTTGTTCAATATGAAAACTTCGAGCATGGTTTTGTGTACGGCAGTCTGAGAAGACCACCTGCAAACGATCCGTCCCCTGGGAGCTCTTGACGGTGAGGCTTATGAGGCCCAACTCGCCTCGCATCGATTGATCGCGGATTTCTAGTAGTGTTCTAAGCATCTGCGTCTGCGGGCGGTTCCTCTTTGGGCATCAAACTCAACCTGTCTTAAACTCAGCAGCTTTGTAGACGTTCCTTTTAGATTGATTTGAAATATAATTCATTGCCCTTGACTTTTTTCCCCGGAGGACCTGGTTCGGATTGAAACATCTTTGGATTTATATCCTAATCTGGTACGCACGACTCTTAATCTCTCTCTCTCTCTAATCACATACCAACCCCCCAAACCCGGTACCTATAAATCTGTCACGTTTCCATCTACTATCCTTTAGCTTTTTCTCCTCTCCAAGCTTCCCCCTCTATGCTGACACATGGCACATCAACCAGAAATCACTGGGAAATTCTCTTTGACTAGTTATTGCAGGTCGAAATGCTTTCCGAAACACTGTGGCTTACAGTAACGTCGTCGATCGTTTCTTAACTCACCACCACGCCTCCTTGAGTAAGCTGCAGCTGGTTGGTGTTACGGCGTTGTTTATTGCGTCAAAATACGAGGACGATCGGGATAACAAATGTGTCTGCATGTGTGACCCACGTGCGTGCCTTGGCCCGGCAATATTCCATGAAAGCCCCTTTGTCGGACAGTGAATAGACCCAAATGGGGTTTTGGAACATTTGCTGCCCTGAACTGTGGTTCAATAGGTTATCATTCGTAATATTACAAACCCTCGACCCAATTGACAAACTCGGGCCTTTGCCATCACTGCAATTCATTACATTTTCCAACACTTTCAATTCCAACCCGGTCGCAGGGCCTTTTTGTTAAAGCGCGCTTACCAGCAATGGATAGCCCTGAGCATTATGGTTATTTTGAGCTATTTATACTCCTCTCGGATGCATTATTGACCTCTCCAGCCGCCAATCAATGCTTTACATTGTCAAACACGTGGCTCTGCAATCCTTCACATTTTCAAGCGCGTGACTCTATTGCCCTCACTACGTTTTTAAATGCGCGACTCTATTGCCCTCGCTGCAATCCATTACATTTTCAAACGCGTGACCTGCCTGGAATCGGATAAAAAACCGAATTTGGGGCACGAAGGGCTGTCCCACCGACAGCAAGGCCAGTTCAGATCCGTATAAATTTCTGTAGGAGTGGGGCATCAAGTTGTAGCCGTTCCTGAATGGTAGCGGTTGGATCTTCCTTCTGTGAATAACGTTGTCGGCTGGCCTCTGCAGCGTTCCGAGCACACTGGGGTTGTAGCAGAAACGCGAGCCCGCCCAAACGGGCCCAAATAAATAGAGATGAGGAGAAGGCGTACATCGTACAGTATATACATATAGGTAAAAGTATACGGCCGAAAACAAGAGTTAGATTGTTTAAGAGCCTGTTCGGTAAAAAAATTGCCCAGAATCTCAGAGTTTATCCTAGGGTTATATGTCCTCCAAAGGGCGACGAGGGTAATTAGAGGGCGTGAAATCAAAGTAACGCTGTATTAATCATGGTTTAGAGTACTCAATCCCCCATTCTTATCTTCTCAGGCCGAGTTCCGGCTGTCCCAAAGTTGGAGAATTTGTTCAAATTACTACATAAGGAAATAAAATCTGGCGCGAATCGGTTGCCGAACAGGCTCTAAGATTCCGTATGATAGAAAGAAAAATACGAAGAATGGGAAAGGCGAGAGGGTGACAGAAAATGCACAAGCAGTCAAAAGCCTGGTGCAATATTAGTCTCCGTATGTATGTCTTTCGTAGATTACCGCGGCGCCGCTTACTTGGGCACAAAATTTGCTTCGTGATCGTTAGGTTCCCGAGTGCTGCCGGCCATAGGCAATCAATCATTCGGCATTGCCGGCACTACGCCACCCTTCCGACAAACTTTGACATTCACAGATGTCTCCTACCGGACTGGAAACAAAGGTAGCCGCGGCGAACATGTTCCTATTTCACCCAGGCTCCGACGAAAGATGTATGTGTTATTCAGATTTATTTCATTCAGCAGTCACGTGCAGCTTTCGATCTCATAAATCCCGCAATAAAAAATTTTAAACAAGGGTTGGGTGGCGCGTGACTGTCGATTTAATGAACTGAAATAAGTGAGTAGAATTTCGCCTCATCACACAGATTACGGTAGAGGTAAGTTGATCTCTGATGGACGGAATTGACTGGTAGGCTCCAAAGGCGAGACCAGAATATTGCCCCCAGGGGTCCAACGAAGGGAAATGAAGTGTTGCGCTATCTGAATAATTTATTGCACCATTCGGTCACTGATGCGTTGCTCTGCCGAACGCATAACTTCCACGAAGGGGACGAGAGGCCGCGAAGCGGCCGGCCAGTCCCTTGTGTATAATACAATCATTTTATACAGCCTTTCAGACCCAGCACTAATGATCCATCTCAACTCGTGTATCATTTCGACCAAGTGTCCAGCGACGCGTGACGGCCGACTTTTTTCTGTGACTTTCTAAAATCGCGACAATTCAAAAGAAAATTTATCGGTCATCTCGGAGAGCAAAAATTACAAAAGTAACTTGGGGTGGGGCCACGGCAAAGCCTGGCAATTACTTGTATTTTTTCCCGATAAGTTCAGCATCACACTTTGGTGATCCTTTTTTTTTTTTGTGGGGGGGGTTGAGGTTTGAAGTTGCCAATTCCACCCACAGACCTCTACGACGACTGCAATAAATAGACATCCGTATAGAACATGTGTACTGTATCTGCATGTTCCCTCTGTGGTCAGACTTTGGTCAGGCCAACTGGAACCCTCCTACCGGAGGCGAAGAGTTGCCCATCGACCTCAACTACGAAGTTGGTCCTCCAGGGTGTGCACAAGGGTACAGTTCCTCACTCGCTGGTAAGCTCACTGGTCGGATCGAGTTTAAAGATTGTTTACTGTAGTCTAATTGTGCGCTGGTACGAGCATTTTCTCTTTGCCCCCCTTCATTTTCCTCTCCCTCACTCCTCCCGACGTCGGCGCCCGGGCGTTGCTCGCAAAACACGGGAACGGAGTCGCGCCCTGTGTCACTCCTGGCCGGCGCCGTCTCCTCTGCAGCCGGGCTGTGCGAGACCAATTACCCCTCGATCGGCTCGCAGAGTCTTTTAAGGGCGAGTGTCCTAAACTCCAGCTCCCCTCGCGCTTCTTGCCTCGCACACGCCTGCTTGATTTTCTCGTGTTCAACGGAATTCTACGCATTTCCATCTATCCTAACGTCTATCAACATACATCTATGAGCGACAATGCACAGCAGTCTAATGGCTCGGGTACTGGGCGCGAGATTGCTCCTTCTGGTTATACTGGCGGCACTGGTAATCCTCAGCAGCAAGGTGCGCAGCCCGTCGGTGACTCCAGCCGGTTCTGGTGGTCCCGGCGCTGTCAGCGGCCAGAATGCTCCAAACGAAGGAAATCCCCAAGGCACCCAGTCCGCTGGGAACACGCAGAACCGAGCTTCAGCTGGTTCGAGCGGTCCCGGGGCTGGCGCCCAAGGAGGGACGCCTCCGGGGCTCAATCAGGGGCTTCCTGCAGCCGCACAGAGCGCTCTTGCCGACTGCGAACTCATCGTCAAAGAGTACCGGCGCCAGCGCATCAGCAAGGCGAAGGCTCTCCATGAGATTTACCAGAAACTCACCGGGGCAGGACGGTGGACGACGTTGATCAGCAGCACAACAGTGCTGCGGATCGTGGACGTGGCCGCGGGGCCGCGCAGAGCCAAGGCGACACTGCTCCGGGTGTGCGCAGGAGTCTCTCCCCGCGGGTTCTCGAACGGCCGGGAGCGCGCACCAGCGCACTCGAAGCACAGTCTCCCTGGGCTGTCACCGAATTCATTGAGTCGTCTATTCAGCCTTTATCACCGAGCCTCACCGAAACTCTCCGCATTCTTAAGGTCTTACTCCAGGACCCAAAAATTGCGAAGCGCTCAATTCTCACTTCGGCGAATGCTCCCGAGTTTCCTGACGCAGAGTGGACGAACCTCGTTAACGGACGCTCCGTCAACCTCGACGCAGTCCTCAGCGGGATGTTTTCCGCCTCCACTACTGACGAACGCTCCGAAGCCCTCGGTGGGGGTTTGGGTCAGTGACGCTGACACTTGGACTATTGCGTACGACCACTTACGCGCCGCTACGCTGTTTGTTTTCCCTCGCCGCGCACGGGAGCTCGACGGGTACAAGCGGTACATCGTTGGATTGTTCGCGGCAATGCACTCCTCCTTCCACGACCGCGTCATCTCCTTCGACAAGGCAGTCCGTAAGCGGGTCGCGAGCCGCAGGAATGTCGAGCTCACCGACTTCTCGGAGTTCTTGGACATCAAAGTGGCGGTCATTGACGCCGACACCGACGGTGTCGTCGGCGCGCAGCGGGAGTCAAGTTCAGCGCTGCTCGCAAGCCCAAGTCAGAAGCTTGCAACAATTGGAACGCAGGGCGCTGCACGGCCGGTGCTGGCGCTTGCCGGCGCCTGCACGTCTGCAATGTCTGCAAGGTGGCCGGCCACAAGGGTCCGGACTGTCCCGGCCGTCCGCAGAACTGAACGGACCGTTTCCATTGGGGCATGCGCCGGTGGTTTCGTAGGTCTCCAGTTTCTTCTTCGGTCTCCACTTCCCTTGTTCTTCGTCGCGGGTTTTCTAGTCGCGGGGCGTCGCCGAATGATTGAGATCTCCCCCACGTCCCGGCAGCCCCACAGGCTGCCATGGACGTTGGACCGCCTCGTTCATCAGCGGGCCATAGCTCTCGGCTTATCCCTTGATCCCAACTCTAACACCACCTACACCTCCGCAACCAACTCTTATCTCACATTCGTCAAAATGCACGGTTTCCCTCCCTATCGACCCTACCGAGGAAACTACTGTAGTAATCCAACCAAGTGTTCAGGTGATGGGTGACGGCCACCTGTGAACTGAACACTTTTGGTACCAGTGACGGTGACATTGAAATTTTTTGACCCCCAAATAGGCCAAAAAAAGCCAAAATTTCCGGACCGGCATTCACCAGACTTCCATATATAGTAATTTTTGCTGATTGCCGAAGAATGAACACCTTACCCAGTGAACACCGTCGGTGACTGGTGACACCCAGTGAACACTTGGTTGGATTACTACAGTACGTCGTCTACATGTGCGCACACATCGAGCCTCGTTCAGTCAACTCCTATCTCTCCGGCATCTGAGCGCCAAAAATGAAAATTTAGGCCATGATGTTCCTCCGAAATACTCGTTATCGCAAAAAGTAACCGCTAGGGGTGTACCGCTAGGAAAAACCGGCCACTCTGGTTGGGGTAGGTATCTATTGGTGTGAAGGGAAGTAGTATAATACAAAAAGAGCAAGATACAGAATAAATACTCCACAGAAAAGACCACGCGCCGATAAGGTCACGTGGGTGTCATAGTGGGGGAGGCCAAGGGGATTTATTGACTTTGTACCACTAACTTTAGTTAGTGGGTCCTGTAGCGCCCTATTTTGACAACTACGTCAAATTTACGATTTTACATAACGCGGCAAACACAATCAACGCTCCTTCGGCCGAAAAGCCGAAAGTCCGGAGCGCCGATAAAGATGATTCAAATTCCGAGTCGTCTCATTTTGTTCTCATTTGCGAGTCACCTCCGTGGTCATCCGTCTTCCTGGTAATTGTGGTGCACCTCAGGCTATACCTCCTCTTTGACAGGCTCTGTCTCTGCTGTCATCTCTCGACCAGGTGTGGTTCAAGTTCTATCATGCAGCCTCGTATGCTTCAGTCCGTCTATGAATGTATAGAACTTACTCATCCCATCTCTGTTCTTCAAATTCGGCTGCCTGTCATGGACTTAATAATGTCAGCTCAAAAACATATCCTGATGTGATCTTGTCTACGCTGCGCACAGGCGCGGTTGTATGGTATTCATACAGACTCGGATTCAGACAACAGGCCATGGATCTTGTTGCCTCTTTCACTGTTGATTCAGAGCCAGCTAAAATAAGTATTCTTGCCGAGGTTGCCAAAACACTTTCAACAAACTCTATGTTGCGTCCTCAGACTTATCCGAGTGGCTTGGCTAAGTGGCTTGCGGCCCTTAGCGGAGTTTGAATTGGCTGAGCCGGGCGTGAGCGGCGTGGCTTGCCGCCGTCACTCAGCTGAAAGAAAGTGACGAACACGATATAGCGCGAGGATTCCGAGACTATGGTAGGCCTACAGAGGAGTTGGAGGCCCAAGGTGCGTCGTGCAACAGCATTGATGATGGCAGCTCAAGGACCGGATGTCAGCTGAAATAGATGTCGAACCCATGTCCGGCAAAGCGGAGCGCATGACCTCCTACATGCTGACATGAGTACATGTCCTCCCTCACCTCAAGGCACTCGCCCGGGCCTCCATGAAGAAGGAAAATGAGGGTGTTAGATTATCGCGTAACCAGCAGATCGCACGCCAAGCTGTGCTCCAGCCGCCACACCCACAAAGCAATATCGATCCGCGGCCCGGGATGACACTGAACATTCCGCACACAGTTTCCGAACATGATCCCCAATCCCTTCTCGTACTAGCGGGTTCTTCGCCTGTGATGTGGGACAGCCCGAAGCAGGAGGAGTTTGCCACGGATCTGTGCAAACTCTTCATAGCGTGCAATGTGGCGTGGAACTCGGCGGCAAATCCCGAGTCCTCTTTTTCTCGAAGTACGTACCTCAGGCGAAAATCCCGGATCGGCGTGTTCTTTCTGGACGAGTGTTGGATCAGCTAGTTTGTGAGATAGAGAATGCTATGAAGGGAAGCTTGTCTGGAAAGCTTGGAACGGGACAGTGCGACGGCTGCAGAAGCAATGCAAAGGCATCTATCGCAGTGTTCGCCCTAAGGGTTAAGGCCTTAACGCTCTAAGGCTTAGTAAGGCCTTAGGCTAAGCCTTAGAGAGTCTCAGAAATTTTCTAAGCCTTAGAGACCTTAGAGCCGGCCTCCGGCCCGACTTTCTGGCACAAACGACCAACATATCTGGAGTGCTTGTCATCCAAAATCTTTGTTACGCAAAAGGGGAGGTGACCTGACATGAACAATTAACCCAGGTAAAGCGGGGTAAGGCCCAGGAATATACCTTGATGGTTGATTTTTTTCTCTGCCAGAAAAAGAGTTGGATGCGAGCCTCCACCAGTTCAGGTTCGAACTTTGAAGGCTACGCATGGAAAGCAATCCTTACAATGTCGTCGCGGTTGACTTCCCCTAGTTTCCCCGGGTTGTCTCTCCGGGCTCAAGAATGGTCGGATATACTCATGGTCAGCGACATGAGGGAGTTCCCAGAGTTTTGACATAGTAGCGTGATGACTTGGGATTGGGCCTCTTCGAGGCGGGTGCTCGTTGTACGGCACAGCTCATCTTTCCCTTCGCCTTCTACTTGGTGTCAAGTCCGATCTTAAGCCCGCCCTGGCGTTCTCGCGCGACTCCGGTCGCTTCCCGCGGTATGCGTTGTAGGTATGCGTTGTAGGCGAGTGCGGTTCTTACTTTACCTTACTTTACCTTACTTTACCTTTCTTCAACCTTTCTTTTTCTTTTCCTCTCTATCTCTCCCCATCGTCTCACTGCCCGTTCCGTCTCATCCATCCATTCCCTGTTGAGATACCATGCATAGTACCAAACTCCCTACATCATCATCCACTCAGCATCTCATAGCACACGCCATTCCCCCTCTCCCGCGTCCCCACCGCTCGAACTTCCCATACGGCCCGCTGGTTATCATCCATGTACCTACGTATAGTGCAACATGGGCCCGCGAGCACTCTAATTGAATTTTGAATTGAACATCACGTTCCTTTTGTCACAAGCCAAAAAGTCACTTCAAGAAATGTTATTCATTAACCTGATTGCGCAAAAGCCATATGAGCCATCTGATGGCTTTTTTGCTGTGCGCACCGAATGGCTTTTTGTTCCGGCGGCCCGGGAAACAGTAATCATATTGAGTCCACGAAAGTGGATGTATGCCACGTTGAGGCCCGGGGGTTACATCTCAACTTACGGTTGTTGAACTTCAACTTAGACACTGATGTATTGTAACCTACCCTAGGTTGACCTTTATGGGCGCCCCAGAGTTACCAAAATTATATCTTGTCCGAGCGAGTTGTGTTTGAGCTCTGCAACCAGTCATATGATGGGGATCATGCCAAATCGTGCTCTACTGTGGCTCAAGTGGAAGCCCCTCGTGAACTTTTTGCACCGAATGCTTCATGGCCAAATTGGGAACTCTGCCAGCTTCTTTTCGACTTCAAAGATTGAAGCGCTTTTCTTATCCATTACTCCTTAAATTTGAATGGCAAGATACTAAAGCTGCAATACCTTGGCCTTAGGGACAACAAACTACTGGACCACCTACTTGGATTGCTATGCGGGTGAACATGTGCTCGAACAGTTGGATCCGCCCTCAGTGAAGTTGTGAGATCATTGACCAGGGTTCAGTCTGTCGTGCGGACCCGGTGTTCCCCAGCCATCCCTTTTGCCAACTGGACAGCAGAACGAGTCCTAATGTGAAACGTCAGTGACGAAGCGATAGACAGCAAGCGCCTTACGTTCTGTCGGTGGCGCGGCGGTCTCTTTCGTCCTGGACGACCTTGCGGCGCCCGCCGGTCGTAAGCCTGCTTGCGACGGTGGGTCCGTCTCGCTGCACGCTCCAATCGAAGACGTAGTCGTATTGGAACCCCTCGCGCACAAAAAGGTCGCGGAACAGCTTGCGCAAGTATAAGTAGTCTGGCTTGGCGTCAAAGCGCAGAGCTCGGGTGTAGTTGAGGAAGATGCCAAACTCTTTTGGGAAGCCACGGCAGAGGACATCCGTGGACGTCGTCATTTTTTTCTCCATGATTCGGTCGCACTTCTGCTTCTTAGTTGCGGCCTTGAGGCCTTGCCATGGCAGTTCGCCGCGGAGAAAATACATGATGACATAGGCCAGCGACTCGAGGTCGTCGCGACGAGCCTGTTCGACACCAAGATGACTGTTAATTGAGGTATAGCGGGCTGTGCCGGTCAAGTTCTTGTTCTCCTTGTACGGGATGTGCATGTGGGTCTTTGGGTCGCGGAATATCTTCGCGAGACCGAAGTCAATGACGTTGGCCTGGTTGCCACGCTTCCCGATACCCATCAGGAAATTGTCAGGCTTGATATCGCGGTGGATGTAATTACGAGAGTGGATATACTCGATTCTCGAAATCTGACGTGGAGCGTAAGCAACGACGAGGTAGTAGGTTGCGTGGCTGGGAGGAACAATCGAAGGAGAAGCTGCTTACAAGTTGGTCTGCGAGGAGCAAGACAGTCTTGAGGCTGAATTTGCGGTGGCAAAAGTTGAAGAGGTCCTCGAGAGAGGGGCCGAGGAGCTCGAGGACCATGGCATTGTACTCAAACTCTGTGCCGAACCATTTGACCAAGGGGACACCCACACCTCCCGCAAGCGTCTTGTAGACCTTGGACTCATACTCGAGCTGAGGCTGCTTGGCCTTGACGGGCTCAAGCTTAATAGCGACTTCTTTGCCGGAGATGATGTTTATCCCGAGGTAGATGTCACCTGAGTTCATAAGTGGAGTGTAACGGGCAGAAGAGTACCAGCGCACCGAAGGAGCCCGAGCCTATCTTTTTACCAAGTCTGTACTTTCCGCCAACGCGAAGGTCGAGTCGCGGGGAGTTATCCATTAGAGCAAAGTGACGTGTCCCATTCATTTGCATATGTTTGGTTTCGCTTCCGAGTCTCCTTATTTGGTTCATGACTCGATCAGCGGTCAAACTTTCCGGTACATCCCGACATGGCAGGAGCTCGGGTCGAACGAGGACCATCGGGTGGTAAATCTCTATTGAAGCAAGTCAAATAAGGAACCCCCCTCATCCCCATCAGGAAACCTCTGCCCAAAGCTATAGCTGTCCTGCCTGAAATCTATCAAGTTCCGGATGTTGCAAAAATAGAAAGAGGAAAAAAATTGGGTGAAATCTCAGAATACCCTTATACTGTGGCCATACATAGTATATGAGTTCAGGAGCATCATCCTCGCAGGATTAGGGCCAAAGTTGAGCTGAACGTCGCTATTGCATCATTAGAACAATGTCGGATCATCGGGCCGTCATACACTGCCACCACGTTATTTATTCGACCAGCTCAGAGCTGGTTTGCCGTCGAGTCGAGTCCGCCTCGACTGTCAGACGTTGATTTCGACTCGATCGAGGTTGAGTTGACATCGGGTTTGCTGCCTCCCACCCTCTCCCGCCAAAGTCCGGATAATCCCGGAGTGTGGGAACGTTCACCCAATTGGGTCGGGCCGAGCTCAAATTGTCATTGCCCTCATACATTGTCTCCATGATTCTGAAAACAAACAGTGAGCCATCTGGCAGCCATACATAATTGTTCGGGTTGTTACCTGGACTCTTTCACTCTGTTGTGGCAAATAACTCCCAATTTTGACACAAATGTCATGGCTCAATCATGGCTGCGGGAGAGAGAACGGGAAAACTTGCACGAAAACAATATGGGACAAGTTAGATTCGTCACGGCCTATCGAGGTCCACTTTTTATTTTATTTCTATCGAATCGGTTTTTTTGGGGTGAACATAAATAATGTGGTGGCAGTGTACGTACGACGGCCCGATGATCCGACATTCTACCGATGCAATAGCGACGTTCAGCTCAACCTTGGCCCTAATCCTGCGAGGATGATACTCCTGAACTCATATACTATGTATGGACGCATTATAAGGGTATTCTGAGATTTCACCCAATTTTTTTCCTCCCTCTTCCAATTTTTTTCCTCTTTCTTTTTTTAACTCATATACTATGTATGGACACAGTATAAGGGTATTCTGAGATTTCACCCAATTTTTTTCCTCTTTCTATTTTTGCAACATCCGGAACTTGATAGAAATCGGGATTTTTCGGGTGAAAATTTCATCTGGGGACCAAAAAAGAAAGTTAAAGAACCTGGTGACTGCGGATTTTCAGTGCGAGTAGAATAGGATAGATAGGTCCCGAGGTAATCCGACAAGAATTGAAGCCAGGGCGGCTGTTCTGCCCAAAATGGCTGAAAAAGGAAAAATAAATCGTCTGCGCCGTAAGTTTTGCAAAGCTTGGGAGTCATAGTTCCCGCCCCGCCAATGCAAGACACCGCGCAGAAGCGTAACCATAAATATGAGTATGTCCCTGAAGAGTCTAATATTGCTATGTAAATCTAACGTCTGACTTGGAGTCCAAGATAGAACCCACCCGGCTTCCCACGTGCCTGCGATGCCTGCGCAGGATTTCCATCGTAATCAATTCCATGGCTTCAATGGAGAGGGAACACTTACGGATTGCTCTGCGAATGGGAGTCAGTGGCGGTTTATTGACAGAATAGTCAAATGCAGATGAAAGAAATGGACCAGGTGATTACTCCCAAGAGAGAGAGAAAAAGGATGAAAAGACAGAGAGCACGACACATGAGAAAGTATGCAACTTTCACTTTCGGGGAGCGGGCCCACCCCACGGTCAGCAGGCGTTCCCGGCCACTGTCGTGGCAGTTGGTTACACCTGAAATGAATCGTAGATAGCACATACCACGCCAACGGCAAGGGATCCTAGATCCGCAAGACGGAGGAGTGCGAGAATGCGCCGGTCACGGCCGAACAGGGCATAGATGCGAAGAGTGAGGATTACTGTGCATGACGTAAGTGATCGTAGGACTGCAATACCGGACATAGTATTAGAACAGCAACCGTAAGTGACAATCTCCTGCACTAGGAGGAAAACTTTCTTCGTAGTAGTGATTGACAGCTATATCCACACTCTACTAGTAAGCCCCCGACAATCGTTTGAACATGGGACCTATATGTGCCTCTGTTCACCTGAGTCAATCGATGTAAGAAAACGCTATCCCCCCAACGATGGCGCGGCCGTGACGTTAATCTCCCACGTCTCGCTTAGGACTTCACAAGTCTTGCCGCCAACCTCCCGCCGACTCCTTCGTCGCCGTTGCGCCCGTTGACGTCGGGATGGTCTGTGTCATTGCTGGCTCACAATGCGAAGTTACCTAAATCTCAAAATACATGTTTTGTCTTACATAAGTTGGCACCACGGTCGAAGGATTCAAGGGATCATGTCCATTCAGTATTTGTAGAAATCCTTGGGAAGCAGTCACTGTTAGTATTTGTCGAGATTAACCACAGACTTTTGGAATTAGACAGGATGCGTATGAGCCGCATGCGGCTTTTGGCTCTTGTGCAAAGCCGCAGCGGGTTTCGTGTTTATTTTGAGTTAAACACCATCATTACATCTCCAAACTTCTATTCGACACCTGAAACACTTAAATCTTCAGTACTGTGGAATTCGTCTGCGAGGAGAGCTCGGGAAACCTGTTTTTTTCACGGCATCGCTCAAGCCGCTGAATTGTTGGCTCCTCTAATACACTGTTGGTGCTCCACCCAGACAGCCTCAATATATGATGGTCTACCATACACTTGTTTTACATGTATTCTAGTGAGATATATGTTGTTGAGCCCCAAATCTTCTGTTTTGGGTGCGGCTTTGCACAAGCCGCATGAAGCCGCATGCAGCCCATATTATTTTTTATTTAAAAAAAGTTCTACCAAAGTTCCACTATCCTCCCCATCGGCAATGCTGCCGATGCTGATGGGCACGATGGGGACGATGAACGCAGCGAGAGAGACTTGTTGATCGCTGTGAAGTCCTAAGCGAGACGTGGGAGATTAACGTCACGGCCATCAAACTGCGCGCCATCGTTGGGGGGATAGCGTTTTCTATCGATGTAGACCTGATGATTACCACCTGAAATTTCCAAAAGTCAACACCGCCATGACAATATTTGCTGAGAACCAGGTAGCGAATAAACAGGAACCAAGGCAATCCATGATGCTTGGGACGCCGCCAGATGAAGTGTGTCTCCGCAGATAAGGTGAGGAGGTGATCGTTGACGACGATGACTACGCGTGGCAGTCATTGTATGAATGGCTGGAACTGGCGAAGAAGGGGACGAGGGCGCCGTCACTGTGTTGTACGCCAGGGCCCGAGGAAAGGGTGGATTGCGCAGCGGTACCCGGGCGAATCCTCACGTTCCCGGGCTCCTCGGATGCTTATGGACGCAGCCTATCTTAGTGGCGGCAATGGAGTCACAAGTTGAACTCAAGACGGTGTCACGGGAGTGTGGAGACTCATAGCATCATCATGTGTTTACACTCGGAGGAATGCGCGCGAACAGGCATCACTTCATCAATCTTTTTTCTTCCTCGACGCTCATCCTCTCCGTGTGCCCGCTGCCCGCCATCGTGCAGCCCTTACTTTACCTGCCGAAATCCCTAGTTTTTTTCGTCACCACTCTTCCCATTCCATGGCCAACGACGCACCCGCCTCTCTCACCGTGGTGGACCTTACCGTGCTACGCTCTTTGCTCGCGCGGGCCGAGGCGACTTTACCTGCAGTAACGGGCACCGGCAGCGGGGGGATATCTATCCAGACTGATAACACTGCTGGTGAGATAGAATATTTCGCTTCCCCCACCTTCAAATCCCTTTCGCGCGGGGGCTCGGGAGAAGGGTCCCAGCGATGTGGTACCCGGCACGCTGTTCAAAAACCGTTTAATCGAGCATTGAACACCCAATGAAATATCAAGTCATCTAACAGGATTAACGGATCAAACATTCAACAGGATTACAGCTCTTTGCGGAACTTAGGGCGCGGCCTGTTTTTGCTTTTTTGGCACGTTTTCACTAGAACAGCTGTACCGAGCTCAATTCTTGGCCGTTTCACTTGGGAGTTAGCTCATTCGATTCGTGCTGAAAATTCGCAGTCACAAGGCTCTTTGAATTTCTTTTTTTGTCCCCGAATGGAAATTTCACCCGAAAAATCCCGATTTCAGGCAGGACAGCTGTAGCTTTGGTAATAGTGCTCCGGTTGACCTAATTCTTGGATATTTCATACATACATGGTATGGTTAGTCACCTGTACCTTTTATACGTCCCAATAGGACCAATTACCCGTCGGAAGTCTTGCTCACTGCGGGGTGTAAATGTCCTCCATGCCGTACTGCACGGAAAATTGAAATGATAGGCTAGATTGACTATTCTAATACACCAAAAACTAGATAATACATGTATGTATGACATATCCAAGAATTAGGTCAATCGGAGCACTATTACCAAAGCTACAGCTGTCCTGCCTGAATTCGGGATTTTTCGGGTGAAATTTTCATTCGGGGACCAAAAAAGAAATTCAAAGAGCCTGGTGACTGCGAATTTTCAGCACGAATCGAATGAGCTAACTCCCGAATGAAACGGGCAAGAATTGAGCTCGGGATAGCTGTTCTAGTGAAAACATGCCAAAAAAAAAGAAAAAAAAACGGGCCACGCCCTAATTTCCGCAAAGAGCTGTAATGGATCAAAGATTTAACACCACTAGTACGCAAATCATTATTATAAGCCGGATCAATGAAGGTTGAACCACAAATAGACAGCCCCTTTATACATAGCGACTCAAAATATTTATTCACCATCAAATGCATCCATTTCCTCATCGCTGTACACATATCCACTGGTACTGAGGAAGGGAAAGATGAATCAAATGGCTTTGTGAATTTAAGTCGCCTCTGGCAGACACCAAGAAGGAGTAATAAACGAGACGAAGCATAGACATAGGGATCTGATGCGTGGCTGTACAGCACAGCCACCGGCCAAATGTTCCGACCCATTTTCTCCAAAACGCGCCGACATGTGGGGACGGAGTGGAGGAAGTCAAAAAAAGGGAAAACTTTCTGGCCTAATAAATTTGACCTGGTTCCTTGTTTGAAGATTTGAATCCTACAAACTACTCTGCAGGACTGTAACTAAGGTTTCTAGGAAAGACATTGCCTCGAAGTGACGTTTGCCGACCCATAGCTTTTTGGTCTACCAAGGGCTATGGGTTAGGACAGAGGTGACTGTAACAGCCTCCCGTACTCGTCATGGCACAAGGGCGCGAAGCCGGACGTGTCGAACTTGCGGATATTCGGGTGTACAACGTACGTGCATGTCCAGAAGGACTAGCGACGAGGCCTTTCCTCGCACACAAAGAAGTGCGTGTTCTTAGGTTACCCGCAGGAATACAAAGGGTCGTGCGGGTGGCTTTGGATGCAAACAACAACAAAACATAATACATTTCTATCAAGCTCAATACTTAGGGCTGGGTTAAATTAAGATTCAGCCTTGTAATTTACACATGGCGAAGGGGGGTATGTGGTAAAGTGTAATTGTTCTGTAAGGACGTCCCTGAATGAGGTACGCTTGTTTACACGTTCGAGCTCTGTCTGTGGGTCACTTTGCGGCCGGGTCTGGTTCGTAGAAGAGTTATTTGAATGCATATAATAGTTGTGGGTATATCCGGGTGCATATAGTAAGGCGGTGGCGGCGGAAATTGCTATCCATGTCCGGGGCTTGGATAGTCTACTGTCTGGTGCGTGTTGGGATTGCATTCTAGAGGAGAGGTAGGATGAGTGTCCAAGAATGTACTATGAGGGCGGGTATTGAGATTTTGGCTACGGCGAGAATAACGAGGCAGAGGCGATTTGAGTAAGAGAATATAGTAGAAGAAAAAGAGGAAAGAGTAGGGGCGAAGGCCCGAGGGCTACACGGAGTAGCGAGGAAACTGGCCAGTGCCGCACGCGAATTCGAGGACCGGTTTTGCGTCAGCTTTCGTCGAGAGCAGAGCTCTGAGCCAGAGGTGCGCTGTGCCGAGTCGGGTGATTAGGCGGAGGCGTTGGCGGTGATACGCGGGGCAGAACAGCAGGAAGTGGGGGATGGACTCTGGGACGAGGCAGAGCGCGCAGTGAGGGTTCTGGTCAAAGTAAGCGCACATGCCATAGCGGGTGAAGGATCAAACACGCATTACTGCAGCCACCGTCTGGGCCCAGTGAGAATCCGGGTCTCTCGACGGTTCCGTCCCTCATTCCAATGAAAAGTATATTGATCTGGCTCATGGAAGACGTGCGTGTATCCCACAGCTGCATCCCGGATTCACCGCGCCAAAACGAGGCACACCATACGCACTCCTGTTGGAGTTATACTGCCAGGAGGAGCTGTGAAGACCAAGCTGAAATTGTTAAGACCGCGCGCTCAGCGCGAGCTTCATTATAAAACAAATCAAGCAGCTTTGGATGAATTGAACGGTAGGAGAATGCTATCATCTCTTGAATGACATTAATGGGGACACTTAGCATTGTCCGAGGAGAGACGTAGGCAGTTTCTGGCACTGTGAGATGGCGAGGGCTTTGGTGCTGATGAGGACTTCGAAGAGGTGCCAATGAACATGGATGATGTACTCCAAGGGGAGGTGGAATTCAACATCAGCCATGCAGGGGGAGAGTTCCAGGAGCAGCTGAGGCATGACATGAACAAGGCCAAGTGTGTCCTCAATTCCTAGTAAATCTGCTTCCGCTCTAACTTGGAGTACAGGAGAATGGATACCAGGACATGGAGAGATGTGACCCGGCGTCGAGTCCTGAGATTCAGAGGCCAGATGAAGGCCATTATAAGTGCTTACATCAAATGGGGTGCAACCCAAGGAGAATATGGGCTCGACACACCTCCTGCACTGCCGCCAGCGGCCGAGGCCGACGTGGATGGGGCGTATGGTATCAAAGTCGTGGACATGTTCAGTGCGTGTCTGTCCCCTTAATCTTCTCAAGTAGCACTGAACCCACCATGTAGGCACATACATTGTTCACGCACCTCTTCATAAGACAGATGAATTTGTGGTGTCCTCTCTTGTAGGCCAGGGGCTCTTCCCCTGCTCTCCATTTGCACCCAAACTCGCGGTAACCACCCGCGTCTTGGAGATGTTCCGAGTCAACCGTCTTCGATGCCCTTCACTGTCAATCCAGAGCTGGGTGAAGAGCCTGTGCGACCTAGCTTTGAATATTGTTGTTTGAACCTCTGTTGTAATTGTTTGAATTGAGAGTCGCCAGAGTACTCGACAATGTATTAGTGGGTCGGAGATCGGCCCAGGAAACAAGCTGACAGTCTCCAGAGGCCACAGGTATTCGCTGGTATTCGGAGCCTTAATTATTGTCCGAGTTTCGGAGCTTGAGATTTTTGATCCTGTTTCCGTCGGTGCCTGACTCACAGATCCGCTCGCCTATTTTTGGTTACTTGTCCATAAAAATGTGCGCTACAATTGTTATTCGACATGGCCTTATCGCACTTGCAATGGACGATCAGTCAAGCTAGCACTCCGGAAAAACCGTTGTTTTGGGATAATCGTAAAGTTTAGGGAACAGAACTGGGCCTTATGTTTCTGGAACAGTTTTTTGTCCATGGAAACCATTCCAGAAACGTTACTTCTCTGGGACTGCAGAATCTGTTCCCAATACCTTTAGTTTCAGTGGGCAGGCCGGCCCGCGAAAGCTCCGAAAAACCTTTCCCGAAACATTTTGTTCAAGGATCAATTTCTGTCGCACAAAAACTTTTGGTTTCTGGAGCAGTTTCTGGCTCACTTTTTCTGAACCACAAACTTAGGCTACAAGATGCCAACCGAGCACAACTTCATTCCAGGGGGTCGAACGTACAAGACTTATCGGGAGCCCCGAGTTATAATCTTGATCAAACGGGATCATCCCGGATCAGTCACGCGGAGTGTCCGATGTCCCGAAAAAGCATCGGTCGAGCGCGCTTCACTTCTGGGGACTACATAGCCAGTTCAAAAGCCAAATTAGCCGACTAGTACATCACGGTATCCCTAGAACACAAATCGAGTAAAGTGTCAAGATTCAGGCACGGTGGACTCTGGAACCTCCTCCGTGTCAACAGCCCCCAGCAGCCAAACATCGACCAGCTCTTTCGAAGATGCAATCTCGGACGGTGACGGGTCAACGTCGGTGGCAACCTCCTCGCCTCCAGGGGAAAGCTCAATATCATCCAGCATATCGCCCCAGAGGGACACTTCTGGATCTTCATACTCGGACGGCCTGGGCGTCACGATCCCGGTGAAGTCTCGCAGTACAGCGAGTTCCGCGTCGATGATCGTCGGATCCCATATCAAATCGTCCCAGAGAGAAGCAAGGTGATCTGTATGGCTCCGGATTGTCAAAAGAGCAACGATAACACGCAGACGCGCCACGACGCCTTCTCGTTCTCCTGGAACGTAAGGAGGGAAGGGGATTTGGTCGACGACTAGCGATTGATAGCGGTATGTCGTTTCGTGAAGAAATGCGATGTGGGCGACGATGAAGATCGTCATATCGCGGAAGGCAATAACGAATATACAAGCAGGTGGGAGAGAGGAAGTGGCCAGCAGCGGCTCGGGATAGCGGTGATGTCGTGCAAGGAGGAGTGCCTCCAAATGTGGTTGAGTAGCGCGCGCTAAATACAGCAAATCTTGCCTCGTAAGAGTACAAGATTCACCATCGCTGTCTTGGAGCCGCATTCCAACCGCAAGTGCAGGAGATGAAAAACATAGTGGTGCCTTGCGAGATCGGCGGACCATGTCCTCGGTGGTGGGCTGCCGCTTCGGTACCAAAGCGAAATCGATCTGTGAAAGATCGGCACCGAAATGGTGAGGGAAACGATGACCAGGCTGCCTAAAAGAATGTCAGAAACAGGACAACACACAAGTCGGAAAACGAACAATTTTAATTGACAGCCATACGTTCCGCGAAGCAAGGACGCCAGACAATAGAATACACCGGGGGGGTGGCTAACCTGCTTGGTTCATTTTTCATTTTCCAGTGCACTTCTCATTGGCACTTGGGTCAGTTCCGTGAGCAGACTGCTTTCTGCGTATCTCCGGTGCGTCACGACACTGTGAGAAAGATCTGTCATGAATTTCAGCATGATTTTATGACGGAATTCAGCACGAAACATCATGAAATTCAGGTCGGATTGGCTTGGGTCCATGACAAAACGTGTTGAATTGGAGACAAAGTTTTCAGGACATTTATGGGAACATTCATGATGTAGTTTTTCAAAATGTTTCGTGATGTATTGAGAACATTTCGTGCTGAGTTTGCGTGGTATAAAAGGCTCGGGCTAATCCTGCTTGACTTCAACACAGAACACCATTGTTTCAAACAGAAATTGTCATACTGAAAAAGCACGAGTATTGCCTCGACCCGCTGTGTTGCCACGCACAATGATTCGGCATACAAACTCTACAGAATAAATCACAAATGTGGACAAAGTTGAAGAGCATGTGCGACCACCAAGTTTTGGGCCCAAACGAACAGACGCCTCCAGCTAATCATCCGGCTTGGCACCGCTTGGCTGACGACGAAGCTCCTCCTCGCCGGGAAGTCCGACAACAAACCCGTCCTCGCGTACGTACGTGACACCCATCGCCTCCCCCGCTACAATCTCTGAGGCCTCCCACGGCCCTATTTCTCTTTTTCTCTTTCTTTCTCTTAATTTTTACTCTTACATACCGACTTAGCTACCTCAATACCGCCCTTGCATTACAACTAGTGCTGGCCAAATACGAATACGATACGCCAAATGGCGTATCGTATTCATATTCATATTGTATTCACCTCCCACGGCCCGTATCGTATTTGTAGCGTATCATATTCATATTCTTGGGAGTGAATATGAATATTTTGAATATATTCAAATATATTCTGAGGTAAACTTTGGTTGGAAAAACAGGCCTTGACTGACGAAACAATTGCTCCGGAGGTCACTATATAGCCATTGTAGAGTTCAGCAAACCTCCAGAGGTCAGATTTGCTTGGGAAAGAGTGATTTCAGAGGTGAGCCAGCCTTCGACGTTGAGATCACAACATTTCTGATGGCATCAACGAATTTGGCAGTTAGATTCATGGGCCAGAAGGCGGCGAACACAGATCCGAGACCTACTTCCGAGGTGCCGAACAGGATTTAATGACCCGATTGGTGCCGGTTGAGGTCCCGGGGCGGCTTAAATGGAAGGGCAATGGACACAAACAATTTTGAATCCCGTGCCTCATAATGTATTCCGCCTGTGTTCCGCAGAGCCATTTTGAACCACGTGCCTCACAATACCATTCTGAACCCTGTGCCTCGCAATGGAACACACCATCCAGTACATTATAATGTATTTCGACTGGGTGCAGCAGGGATAAGGGAGTACCTGAGATATTTCAAGGTTTGAATAGACGCCCTGCATTCCAGATAGCAAGGGCAATGGACACAATTAATTTTCAACCTCGTGTCTCACTATGGAACCCACCAATTATGTTGAATCGAGTTAATATGTATGTGGATTCAATGCTATCCCTGATTTCTTGGTTCCTCGGCCGATGAACAACATTTCAGCCCCACAATAACTAGGACTCCCAAAGGGAATTTGAGTAGAATATAAATTATGAATGGCCTAGGCGACTAGATATTATAGAGATGTATCCAAGAAATATGGCAATCAAGCCACTATTACCTGACCCACCTGTAAGAATTATTGTTGCTTCGGCATGCGGTGGTGAATGTATATAGCCATACGGTCAATGACAGTCTGGCAGACTTTAACGACCGAGAAAGTATATAGCGCACTGTGGCTGTACACCAGACTGGAATCAAATGATGATAGCCAGCAAAAATTTATCCGGAGACGGGCAGATTTCGGCATTCACAAGCTGGAGTCGAAATTGCACCTGTTTACAGTCCTTTGCGGAACTGAGGGTGCGGCCTGTTTTTTTTCTGTTTTTGGCAAGTTTTTACGAGAATGGCTGCCGTGAGCTCAATTCTCGCCCTTTTCGCTCCAGAATAGGCTCATTAGATCCGCAATGAAAGTGCGGAGGGCTTAGCATCTTGGACCTGGGTTATAGAACCCCAAAATGATTTATTGGGTCAAAATTCGGTGTTTTCGGCTGTCTGAGAGCAGAACACGCCGCACAGTAGCAATACCACCCGGATCGACCTAGATTTGTGATACAATGCACTTCAGAGCATTCTGGAGGGCTGCCAATATTACCTTGACCTGGTCGTGTATCGCCATGGAATTTTCAATATGCCGTTCTGTTAATATTTTTTACCCACAAAAAGTTGGGAAGCTTGGAGGATCATTATTTATTCAATGTATGTTCCCCCTACATAATCTTATCCTTTGGCTGGTGATATGCTCATTCTTACTAACATATGTCGGCTTAGGTAGTGCTGGGTATTAAATGGTCTGGTAAATTACACGCCAAATTTACATGTAAAATACAGGTAAATTACATTTTTTACAAGGGACCTGTCTCTTCAGTTTTTCCCCTGCTGCTCTGGTTGTTAAAGTACAAACCCAGACATGGACTGGTAATCAAAACGGGGCAGAAGAAACTGAAGCTACCCATGCGCCATTGAGCACGCGGAAATGGGTAGACTCGGAGCAACGGGATGAACGGGGAAATGTTCCTTCCATCGCCGAAGACTGTGAAACTAGGTGGTCGTCGGTGAGGCTTTTCCAGAGTTGTCGCCGTGCTTAGCCTCTTGCTTAAAGCAATCGTTGACAACGTGACCGGGTTTGCTGCAATAAAGACACAAATTATTCTTGAGACGTGCCTGGCGCTCTTCGGCAGTGAAATTTATGCTGGAAACCCTCCTGGTGTTTATACCCTTGATTCAACCAAAACCTTGGTGGGCATTCCACTCCTGCGACTCGAACAGGTAAAATTGTGGCTTCATGGCCAAACAAGCAAAGTATTGTGAAGCTTGCTTTGGCGGGGGTTAATTTCCCTGAAATTTATACTGGAAACTCACCCAGTGGGCATGTCGCTGATTCACTGAAAAAAATTGTGGACATTCCACTCCTGCGACTCGAACAGGTAAAATTGTGGCTTCAGGGGCAAACAAGCAAAATATTGCGAAGCTTGCTTTGGCGAGGGTTAATTTCCCTGAAATTTATACTGGAAACTCACCCAGTGTGCATGTCGTTGATTCACTCAAAAATTGGTGGGCATTTCACTCCTGCGACTCAAGCAGGTAAAATTGTGGCTTCAGGGCAAACAAGCAAAATATTGTGAAGCTTGCTTCGGCGGGTGTTAATTTCCCTGAAATTTATACTGGAAATTCGCCTGGTGTGCACGTCGTTGATCCACTCAAATAATCGGTGGGAATTCCACTCCTGCGACTCAAACAGGTAAAATTGTGGCTTCAAGGCTAAACAAGGAAAATATTGTGCATCTTGCCTCGCCGGGGGTTAATCTGCTTAAAATTAATGCTGTGGACTGGCCAGTGTGCCCGGAGGGCCTCAAATACCGGGATAGTGAACTTCACTCCTACTCAAATGTATTGCGCATTATTGCGGGATAATTTCCTTGCTGAAGAATATGAACCGTAGAGTTGAAATATAATTCACATTCACTATCCCGGTATTTGAGGCCCTCTAGAATACTAGAAGTATATCATAACAAAAATCTAGGTCTTTCTGAGCACTATTGGGGGTATGGGACGTTTTCTGTACTCCAACAGCCAAAAACACCGAAATTTGAATGAATAAGCTGTCGGGGGTGCACATAAAAAGTGTGAATATGCCAGGCCCTCAGAATTCACAGCGCAAATAGAATGGCCTTACTTTAAAAGGACACGGCCAATATTTGTGCTCAGGGCAGCCGATCTGAGCAAAATGACTGAAAAATTGAAAAATTCCGGCCGCGCCCTAAGTTCCGCAAATGGCTGTAAGTTTGCATATTTTTCTTTCCCTTTAGGGAACTCACCACCTTCCAAACACAACACCCTAAAATGACTCTCCAGGCCCTTAAGCTGGGCATTCTGACTGACTGATATACCGATCGTGTCACTGCACCGGCGTTGCCTTGGCGACCGAACTCGACAGCCATTTCATCGGAGCATGAGGGTACAGTGCGCACTGAGTACGAAATTAGATGCTGTTTAACCGAGCTCGAATCGCTAGTGGTGGACTTGAATTACTCCAACTCGTGCTTCTCGTCGGCTTGTCTAGCCAGCACGCCCGACTGTCCACCCCCTCCGTGCAGTGTCAGCGAGCTCGAGGGAGATTCTGCGCAATCCTCCATGCGAGTGCCCGTCTTACCTTTGCCTCCTCGTCGAATCCCTTCTCCTGCATTTTCAGTCCAGTTACGATTTCTTGAAAAGCAAAATCAGGCCTAGGCAATTTACGACCGAGCGTGATGGTCCTCGTCCGACACAGAGCCGAGTGCGCCGTGTGCTCTACCATTGGATAGCAGAACCCGCTAGCCATTTCACAGTCCATCGGACCTTGACAATCGGCGCAGATGCGTGGACCATAAATCAATGACCCGGCGCGACGTCGCATGCCAGTGCACTACACGCAGGTACACGAAGACGCTATGTACCGAAAGCTCAGTTCTGTTCGTCCGTCCGGATCCTGCACCCAACGACCCCCGTAAAGTATTTCATGCCTTCTGGCATACCTCAAAACACCCCACACCAAAAATCTAGGTCATTTGGATCACAATTGGTGCCGTGGGACATATCCTACTATGCAACACCGGAAATCAGTCAAACCTGAGCCAATAAGTCATCTCAGGGTGCTAATAAAACATTGGCAGATGCTCTGCCCTCCGAACTTCCAATGTGAATCGAATGAGCCTATTTTCGAGGCAATCGGTTGAGAATTGAGTCCAAAATTGCTGTCCTGCCGGAAACTGACCAAAAAAAAGAGAGAAAAAAACAAGCCGTGCCCCAAGTTCTGCAAATGGCTGTAAACTCGCAGGAAAAAGATGATAGCAATAGTAACAAACTAACCTCCTCAAGGTCGGCCCGGCTGAAATACAGCACCGCCTCTGTCAAGAATGAAGAGCTGCCAAGCACCTGGATTAACGAGCAAGCCAGCAGGAGGAAATCGGAGGAGACAGTTTTGTTCAGAATCGCGCTGGCTATCACCCCGAATTCCACTAGAAAAAAAAAATCGCTCTCCATAAAATGTCACGTGTTGCTGGCACAACGCCAAATAACACGCAGTGTGTTGCGGGAATTCCTGACGCTATTGAGTCGGCCCAGCCGAAATACAGCACCGCCTCTGTCAAGAATGAAGAGCTCCCAAGCTCCTGGATTAAGGACAAGGCCAGCAGGAGGAAATTGAAGGAGACAGTTTTATTCAGAATTGTGCTGGCTATCACCTCAAATTCAAACTGAAGGAAATCCCTCTCCATGAAATGTCACGTTTTGCTGGCACAATGCAAATAACGGGCAGTGTGTTGCGGGAATTCCCACCGCTATTGAGTCGGCCCAGCTGAAATACAACACTGCCTGTGTCAAGGATGAAGAGCTCCCAAGCGCCTGTATTAACGACCCCAACGAATACATCAATGCGATTACGGCCGCGGAGGAGCCCAGTGGCCATAAAAAACGTGGCTTGGTATGGTGGAGACCTAATTTGTTGCAGTTGATTGAGAGGTGATGCCAGCGCGATTCTAAGCAAAACTGTCTCTTCAGATTTCTCATTGCCACCCTCGTCGTTGAGCCTGTGGCTTTGAAGCTCTTCATTCCAAAGGGAGGCGGTGCAGTGAGCTCTGTATTCCATCTGGTCCGAATTAATTGCAACGGCAATTCCCGGCACAGAATCGGAAACGTGACTTGGTATGGAGATCTAATTTAGGTGGGATTTACTAGCATCCTCGGCGATGGAAGGTAGATTAAGGCGCTAATAATCCGTATATAAGCCCCTAGAACAGCTTGCAGGACTGCGAAGATATACGCTCCACTCTTCGGGTATTTCTAGTCTACTGCAGGGGGCCACGAATGATGAGCAAGGAGAACTGTTGACGGAAGCTGGGTTTCCAAATAGAATTATCCTAATCCTAGGGCTTAAAATTATGCCCGAGCCATATTTAATCATAATTTTAGGATTATAATAGATTATAATCTAATATACTCATAATTTTATCCCGTCTTAGTCACACAGACTGCTGTAAAATTGCAGCAGTCGCGTTTTACATAACTGCAAGGTCATTGAAGCACGTGTTTCAAAATGAATGCTTTGTGGAACCGCAATAATGGCTTAAATACAAGGCCATTGAAGCAGTTCAAATGATTGCCGAAATGCTATCCCAGCCAAAGTTTTCACCCGAGATATAGCAACAAAGGACATGCCCGGAGAAAAATCTTTGTCTCAGAGATCAATTGTTTCTCTGTTTAGTGTAAGACCCTGGCTCTTGTGAATAGTAATCGCCCAAGCCAAAGTGAGAGGCAGTTCAGTCCTTGTGAGAGATTTCCCATTTCTAGAGTTCCAACATGAAGTTACAGGAACAATTTAAAAAAAAATAGAATCCATACCCGAGTATCATTTACACTCTACAAATACAGTGGTGCTCAAAATAAATGCCGAATTGCAATTTGCACAATTCCATCAGTTTCACTCCAAATTGGCCCAAACAACTTGGTATACACAAATTAGACATGAAATAGAGACCAACCACATACTGTCAATCTTCTTTTTTTGGTAATCCGCCAGAACAGCTTAATTTTCTAAGTTGCTGAAAAATTACTTTGGGGGTTACCATATATAGAAATTTGATCTACGTGACATGAAAGGGCTTGAAAAATAGTCGACATTCATGTCTTGAACCGAAGGAGTCCACCTTGTGGTTGTTGAGATACGGGGTGAGCAAGTTGCACATTTTGACCCAAAAGTGAAGAAATTGCAAGAAATTCACTCAAAGACGCGACTTTGTCTGCCCCATGTCTTAACAACCACAAGGTGGATTCCTTTGGTTCAAGACATGAATGTGGACTATTTTTCAAGCCCTTTCATGTCACGTAGATCAAATTTCCATATATGGTAACCCCCAAAAGTAATTTTTCAGCAACTTAGAAAATTACAGCTCTTTGCGGTACAACAGGCGCGGTCCGTTTTTTTCTGTTTTGGCAAGTTTTCACGAGAACAGCTGCCCTGAGCTCAATTCCCAACCGTTTCGCCTCAAAATAAGCTCACTCGATTCGCATTGAGAATCCACAGCGAATGGAATACCGGTATTTTTGATCCTTTTACGTAATATAATTTCTTCCAGAAAACTTGGTTTTGAGTAGGACACCTGTAGCACTCGGAATACTGCCCCGATTGGCCTAATCTTTGGATATGCTATACGTCCGATGTGACCCTAGCGAATGTGGGTGTTTACGAAGCTTAATGTACTCAAACCTTCATGGACAGCTCTACTTATGGCAGTGTCTGGATATCTACTTTGCTAAAGTGTGCGCTAGATCACAATCACTCAGCATGTAATATAAATAAACACGCCGTTGTCTAGGGCCACACCAGATGTATAACATATCCAGAAAATAGGCCAATCGGGGCAGTATTCCGAGTGCTACAGGTGTCCTACTCAAAACCAAGTTTTTCCGGAAGAAATTCTATTACGTAAAAAGATCAAAAATACCGGTACTCCATTCGCTGTGGATTTTCAATGCGAATCGAATGAGCATATTCTGAGGGGAAACGGTTGAGAATTGAGCTCAGGGCAGCTGTTCTCGTGAAAACTTGCCAAAACAGAAAAAAACGGACCGCGCCTGTTGTACCGCAAAGAGCTGTAAACTGTTCTGGAGGATTACCAAAAAGGAAAATAGACAAGTATATGGTTGGTCTCTATTTCATGTCTAATTTGTGTATACCAAGTCGTTTGGGCCAATTTGAAGTGAAACTGATGGAATTGTGCAAATTGCAATTCGGCATTTATTTTCAGCACCATTGTACAACCGCTGGCAGATTGACTCTGGCATCCGAACCTGGGAGATAACATATGAAATTATACGGGATTCAATTTTAGAATTAATTATTGCTATTTCGTAGCGCACATTGTGCGCTGCCCGATTGGCAGTTGCAGTGGCGCTGTGCTGGTGCCGGGGCTGTGCTGCCAGAGGCAGCGATCAAACAGAACCAAACTACGTGAAAATCACGTGATCCAAATCGTGGCCACCTCATCGATTGGGGTCACTTCCTGGTCAGCATTTCATTTCATAGGCAGTGCTTGGGCCGGACCAGGTCAGAGTGGTCAAAATAAATTCTTTGGTCAAAATGAATGAGATCACTTGTAGTCAGGTTTCGATCACATCAAATCGGAGTACGGTAAGCCAACGGCAAGGGGTACCCACCCTTAAAATTTTCCACACAGGGTCGGAAGCAATAAGACCCTCTAGACCCCCCCCCCCCCGCCCCCCCTTAACCGAACACCGCCACATCGAAATCGGGTAATGATGGTTCACGCTACCCAGGTTCCCACGACTTTTTGCCCGCGGATATCAGGTTGGCAGATACTCCCGCCGAAGACGATGCCGCACCAGTTCCATGAGTCCTGTCATATCACGGTCAACTTCAGGCACGCCAAAATTTGGCATAAGGCACCAAAAAAACCTCTTTTTTTTTTTTCTTTTTTTGAAGCGTTTAGAAACTTTGTCCGAAAAGTGAAATAAGGGTCCCAAACACCCACCCCCCCTGGGGCTGTGTCTCGGCATCTTCCGGTGGCTGTCAACGGTAAGCCCGATGCCAACAGATTCAGACTAAGAAAAAGCACCCAAAAAAAAGAAAAAAAGATTGAGTTTCCAGCCGGGCCCTTCACCTCAAGTGAGTGCTTACAGTCGGGAGCAGTGGTATTTTGGCACCTTCCGCCTGCATAGAACTGTTTGGGACAGAACGTAGTAAACGGCTGGCTGAATTAACAAGAATGGCAAAAAATACAGGAATTGTGGGAGATGATGAGGGCGACGAGGAATATGATCCTGTTTGGGAAAATGCGATGCAAACCGCCATTGATCCAGAAGAATTGGACACAGACTACACGGCATTTACAAGGGATACCAGAGCGACCTGAGATGCACAGCAAGTCATTCTACAGGCAAGTAATGTTGGCTTTTATCCTATACTTTAAAAGAGGACGCACAGCTTTTTTGATAAGTCACATGCATAAATCACGAGCCTTTGTCGAGTTCTCGCTGCCGGTTGTCGAGATGATGCTGCCGGTTCTCACGACTCGGAATCCGCCGTGTGCGGGCGAACCCCCGGACTCTGTATCCACCATGTCTGCGGCGAAAAAAGGATCCAGCAGGTTTAACAAGCTGTGCAAGAGTAAGCCGTGCCGGAGGCAAGGGTCCTTAAAACTTGTTCTGTGCAAAATATGCCAAGCAGTGAGACATGTGCCAAGTTCGGACAAAGATCACGGCTCGGAGATGAAGATGACATTGTCAGAGCAAGTGTTGCTGCGAAAGATCTTTTGAAGGAAAAGGATTTGCTTATCAAACATCGTCTGAAAGCTGGAGAACACAAGAGAACAGAATGTGCACCTTGTCCAAACATCTTCGAGGATACCACAAGCTCTTTGCACAACATTGGCAGAAGCGAAGAGAGCGTGTGAATTATATGAGAAACGCCATATCTACTCTGACTCGCACTCACGTTGGAACTCCCTACATCCATACCAGCAACTATGTCTTGCACTGATCATCAAACACACATTGAATGACAAACAAACTCGTGCATTCCTGCTGTTAGCTGATAAAATTGGTTGTGAACTAGAGAGGCCATAAAGATTCACCTGGAATTCAAACTCGCGCCTGAAACTTTGTGGCTGTGCTGAGCAGACGTCGCCTCGAGCACTAGGGTGAACAAAAAGCTTCAGTTTCTGTGTAGGGCCTCGTCGTCTGTTTGTGTTCGAACGTGTCTCGTTGGTTTCTCACCTTTTGCCAAGGTCATGAGTTCGAACACCAAACATAGCAATTTTTTTTTTTTTGAAACAAAAAAATCAAAAAAATCGGGCGCCGCAGGCGAAAGCACCACGCAGTGGGCCTCCGCGGCGCGCGGCAAGCCCCGCGCAGCGGTCGGGGTCTGGGGTGGAAAACCCCAGCCGTCCGGCCCGAAAGACCCCCATCAAAAAAAAAAAAAAAAAAAAAAAAACACTTTGTACTCTGTCTTGAAAATTTTTGAATTGACTCACGACGGCTCACAAAGAAATTGGCACCCACGTCGAGCAGAAACTCCATGGAGTGACCAAAGAAATGAGTCCGTATCGGGACGATGAAAATATCCCGTTACCCCGAAGCTACTGATCCTTTGCAGTCGGCTATCATACACTACGGATCATAAGGGGACAGCTACCGAGGCTATCAAGAGTTACTGATCAAGGGTGGAGGAGCTACCGGAGCTACCGATACCTTAGACCTTGGCTGGTGGCTACAGGGATGAACCTGAAGTCGACATTGATGACTGCGACTTGCAACCGCCACCTAACAATCTAAATGGACTTTCCTCGGCGCATCCTGGGCTTCCAATGAATGGAGCCGGACGTTTCTCCGCTACATCTGGCCCAGTGGGCGTACAGCATCGAAAGGAACGGCGTGAACGCCGTCGCCTATATGTCGATGTAAATCCAATTGAACCGTATCGCAGACGCAGTCATGTGGTTGAACTATGTACCCATTGTATCTGTTTCTTAGATGTCGTATTTTATGTACCAGCATCGCTCTCGGGGCGTCAATGCAGGTACCTACGCTTAAATTATTCTTTGGTGGCGGTATTGACAATCTGCTCCAGTGCGATCAGCATAGCACAGTGGACGCTGTCGGTGCTCTTGAGCGGTCCGCAGGTACGATAGGAGCAACAAGCAACAACCAAATGCACAGCTATAGTGTTGGAGGGGCGGCCGATAAGTTGCGGAGGAAACGTCTGAACGTAAGTAAGGAATCTGCAGGTACAAATCGCATCCAATTACATGCACTCATAAGTGCCGAATAACTCTGCCAGAATGCCGGCAAAAGACCTCGGGAAGATTCTGCCCGACACCTGGAGCAATCTGCCAAGATCACAAGTGCGCTTTAAATGATAACTATGAGTGATACATGGTGTCTTATTATCACAGGTTCCGTCTACTTTCCCCGAAATGCTCCAGCTCATAGCTCTTGACTTATCTTATCTCCAACACAGTTTGCGGTTCAGCTATTCATTTGATTCACTGCTGATACGCATCTTTGGAATAGACTTGTAACACTCCAGCAAGGCAGAACAACGAAGTACTCCTCACAGACGGAGTGATTAAGTCGATATCCGAGCTCACTGGAAGACTCGACTGCGTCGAGAAGACGCTGCAACTGGACCCATATCCGTTCTTCGGTACGCCAGATGTGGCTGCACTATGGTCATCGACGTTATAATGAAGTCGATATCTGAGCTCACTCGACGACTCGATCTCGTAGAGCATGCACTGGATCAGAGGCAAGGTCAGGCATATTCTCCCGGAGAGTTTAACGGACCACCCTCCGGTTCATCAGCCTCAGAACCGCGACCTGAGAACTCTCCCCCTGCACACAGAGCCGTTTCTGGCGACGCTTCGTGTCGGTTGATTCATCTCCCTTTGCTATACAGTTGTTGCTGCAGCGACACAAAATGCATTTGTCGAGAATGCTCGTGAGCTAGATTTATTATGTTCACCGCGTCGATCCGAAATTCTCATTCTGCAGCAGTACATACTGCGGCACGGAAACTTGGCCAAATCTTGTCTCCCATTGGAGCGATCGACACCGGGAAAAGCTGAGCGAAATTTTGAAAAGGAGCGCCGGACAGGTAGTGGAAGACGTTCAACGTATTTCGTGCTCGGAACGCACAAACGCCAAGCGCGACCAGCAAACTGGAAAGGAACGTAATAACACAAAGGAGCGGAAGATTAACGGGACCAAATTGCAACCGCCGCTCTTTCGGCTATGTAGGTGCTCTGCCTGCCATTCTTCCGTCAAACGCATAGTTGAGGGAAATTAAAGGTTCGGTGAAATAGTTCATCGGAACGAAGAAGCCAGTGAGAGTGGACAGAGGACCGGAGGAAAGTATAAACACGTAGAAGAGTCCATATCAATGACCCCTAGTAGCCCGCAACTTACTGTAAGAGCCACCGGGGTTGAGCGGGCACTGGCAATTCCAGAGAAGAACAGGTTTTGTAGACCGCTAGGACCCCGCAACATGCAGCATAAGAGATCCCCAAAATGGGCCTAGCAAACTGGAGGGAGGAAGATGGGGGAGGGGGAAGTGTTCACTGCAGGAAATCTAGGCCATATTACACACTTCATAATCCAAAAATGTGGCGACAAGTGCAAGGGCTGAAGGGAAAAAGATGCTCCCTTATTCCTGCTGAACCCAGCCGAAATACATTTTAATGCACTGGTTCCATTGCGAGGCACGGGATTCAAAATGGTATTGTGAGGCACGTGGTTCAAAGATTAGGGAATCTCTTGAGAAAGTGTGCTTGTTCGGCGGCCCGACACAGCGTATGGCTACTCCATTTTACTCCCTGACTCTGCGCAACATAAGTTTCTCGGGCTCGGAAGCCGCGCAACACACTGCGTGTTATTTGGCATTGTGCCGGCAAAACGTGACATTTTATGGAGACCGATTTCCCTCAGTTTGAATTCAGGGTGAGAGCCAGCGCAATTCTGAACAAACTGTCTCCTCGGAGTTCTTCCTGCAGCCCTGGTCGTTAATCCAGGCGCTTGGCAGCTCTTCATTCTTGACAGAGGCGGTGCTGTGTTTCCGCCGGGTCGACTCAATAGTGTCGAGAATTCCCGCAACACATCACAAGATATCCATTGTTGCGGATATTTTGTGACCAGTATTAGTGAAATGGGAGATGTTTTGAGTAGGCAAGACACACATTGAAGGATTGGGGGAAGTACTTGATCTCAACTATCTGTAGTGTTGCCGCAGTCCGGTCCTGCTCACCAAAGGCTAGGTGCAAGCATGTAGAAACGGTTCCTACACATTCACAAAAGACTGCAGCAGCAAAAAAATGCGCTCACCAAAGGCTGGGTGCAAGGATGTAGGAACGGTTCCTACATATTGACAAAAAACTGTAGCAGCAAAAAAATGTGCTCCCCAAAGACTGGGTGCAAGCATGTAGGAACGGTTCCTACACATTCACAAAAGACTGCAGCAGAAAAAAAATGCGCTCGGCTGGATGCAAGGATGTAGCAGGACGCCGTCGCTGTGCCCCACGTCCAGCCGTCCACACTACTGTAGGGCGGGAGAGGCGGGGAGGGTGTGCATGGATTGGTTGCCTCATTGAGTGCGGTTTCTAGTATCCAGAGGCTTTCTCCAGCGATGGCCAGATCGAGCAGAAGCTCCTCGAGGCAGTCCTCTTCAGACTCGTAAGGTGGGGGAGGCGATTTTGAGCGCTGATGAGAGGGGGTAAATAGATGGCCAGCCTTGCTCGTGAGCTCCGTCAACAAACCAAATATGCCGTTCAATTTCCGGGTTTTGAACCATAAGTAACGGATTCCTCTTCCAGAGCTGCAATATGAGATGAGTTCATTGCATGACACCATATGTAATTGAATAAAATACAGGTGTCAGGAACCAGTCCCAGGGCCAGATCTTATCCATAGACTGTGCGACGCATTTCTCATAAATTAGGGCGGCCTCCGTAATTCATGAGGATATGTCGCGGTCCAAGTTTCAAATTTCCAATGGCACTCGTTCCCTAGGATGTTAGGACTGCTCGTATGTACTCCGAGGTCACTGGGCTTCTTCCCGCACTCCTCCATCAAGTGTGCAGTGGGAGGATGATTTATCCCACTTTATACTTGCCGATCCAGACCTGTATGGGCGTCTTCAAATATCCTTTCGAGACCTAGAACACCGAGTCATGTGTTCAGCCAGTTACTGGAACCGGCTTCAAATGCACTTAGGACAAAGACGCCGGGGGGTCAAATTTTCTGTGCGTGCGTTGACGGCTCAGTTGCGGGATGGATTGGGGGCTCAGCGAGAGCAGCTGAACCTTGATTTCGAACGCGGCACCTATTTCTCGAACAACAGCCGCGCATCAAAGCGGAAAAGCCTGCCTCGGCAGCCTCACCCGCCCTCTCGACGCCCTCGCACCCGACGCCGACCACCCTGGTCCCCTCCTTCTCTGCTTTTCCAGGCTCGTCACCCACTCCATCATCTTGTCCCCTCCATTTCGCCAGACTGAGCCGGCACTCTGGCCTCTCAGACGCCTCAGACATCTTAATGGGGACCGGCACCGCCCTTGATCGATCCCGCAGCTTTGTACGTGTTTGGTTCGCAGTCAACAAGGTTCCAGCTTCAAAAATGTAAGCTGTCTACCTGCACAGTTGGGCTCACGGTCAAAACATGAAGTAAGCTGGAAATCATCGTTACAGTAGAACAACGAAGCCAAATCGTTATTGCAGTTCCTGAAAATAATGACAAACACTTTTTTTTTTTTTTTTTTTTTTTTTTTTTTGGCGCGCTTCCAAAAAAGGAAATTCCCTGATGCGCCTCTCCGGAAACGACATTCCGGCCTCATTTCTCGGCAAGTGGTGTGGTACTGCCGGATGCTGCACCTTGCTCGAAAGGTTGAGAGAAAAAAAAGCTGAGCAGCGAGGACGGGGAGAACAATCGAATTTTGGAGGACAATCAAGCCCCGAGCCGTGCTGGACTCTTCAACAGTGCAGCCCGAGCTGTTCCAAATCACCAATTCAAGCCGCTGCGCGCCGACGAGGGGATCCAAAGGCTGAACCTCGAGATCCCTCGGCTGGTGATGTTCATGGCTGATGAGGAGGAGTTCCTCCTACATCATGAGCGACGACTTCGAGAAGACGGCAATGTGGCACTCGCCCTCCCGCTGCACTATCAAGTCCGTGCTTCCAGATTTGGTCTTTCACGTAGGCTATATCGTCCTCGGTCCTTTCTCTCGAGAAGAAACCTTCCTCCGACGAATCCGTAGTATTTTCTGGAATTAAAACCAGCAAGCCTTCGATTAATCTTGTGCTGCGGTGCATCAAAAGACTCGGGAAGAGTTTCTGGAAGATTGAGACGTTTTTCGAAGACATCGCGAAGGCTTTCCGCAGTTACAGAAACCGGGATTGGCGCTGGGTCGGAGAGTCGTTTGATTTCTTTCCAAAAGATAGCGGCTGATGGGGCATCCAGGAGCTTTTTACGATTTTACTCTCGGATTTGAAAGAGACAGTCTCTTCCTTTATGCGCGGCAGGATATGATAAACAGGAATCGACTTTCAAGCCAGCTGATGTGCGAGAGCGCGATGAGGATGGAGAGCTCATCGTCAACTCTGTTCTCCTACGGTATCAAGTGGCCTCGCAGCGTTCTGGCGTGGAGGAAAATCCCGTTCTAAGATGTCATTCAACAAGAAGGGCAGGCTTTTTGGGGGGTTTAAAATTTCCCCGATTTTGTCTGGATTTCGGGAGAAAAGGGGATAAACCGGGGTTCTGGAGACGGTCAGTGGTCGTGGTGAATGACGGCAGCCATGTGCTTGGTGGGTGTGTGTTGTGTTATGACGCGTTTGGCATGTATTTGGGGCAGCACGAGTACAGGGGCATGGGGTAGGTAGGTAGGTAGGTAGGTAGCATTACACGGCACGGTCCGAATAACGAACGCCGGCTTCCAGGGATTTTCCCGGTGTACAAGCAAGGGGAATGCGAGATGGATGCCAGCGAGGCGGATGTGACCGGTGTGACCAAGGTGCGTCAACGCAATCTCGGAGTTTCCAAATGGGGTCAGGCATCTAATTTCGCCGTGACTGTATGTGCTCACACTGTGAGTTCTTGCGCATACTGTATTTCCTCCTCAGGCATCTACCATCCCATACTTGAAAGAATTTGCGGCACGGTGATCCTAAGCGAGTCTAACCGATGTCTACCCAAAAAGGGTCTTGCATTTAATTTCGCCGCGACTGTATAGTGGTACTGCCAGCTTGAAAAAAAAAAAAAAAAGTGTCATTCAAGACAGTACGTTAGATGCAGAGCACAAGATCAGGTTAGATTGAATAATATGTAAGCGAAATTTTGAGCACCACAGCGAGCCTTCACAGCACAGCGCGTATGTCCTCATTCTTCTCCGCAATGGAGCGCGAGAGAAAGTAGCGCGCGCATCATTTAATAACAACACCACAAGTGAGTTGAGGCACGTCACATCCGCCACGTTTGCACTGAATGTGTGGCACACGCGATCGAGATTGTACATCGCTCGAGTACGACACACTCGATGCCGGCCCTGCATACCGGATCCAGCGAGTTAGTCTGTAGTTTACCCAGTGACAGGTGTATGGAGATCGCGGTTATTACATAAACATCGGAGTTTGAATTTACCCCAACACTTTGGAACTCTTCAAACACCCTCACCGTAATAATTTTGGAGGCCAAGTGGGTTAAATTTGTATTCTAAAGACATCTGTCTCTTTAGAATGAGTACTATTGTCCATGTTGCGACAGCATGCCGATGCTGGGAGCTCCGGTGAACATTTCTGAAAAAGGCAGATTCCAGATCTGGTGGGACAGATGAGCGCTCCGCATCTCCGCATCCACCAAATCATTCGTAACCATCTGGTCATTCAAGGGCACTGCGTAAGACCTTCTGCCTCGTATGCTGGATGTAACTTGAAGAGTCTCGGCTCTTGATCTCCTTCAAATCGTCGAGAATCTACTCGTCGGCTTCTTTCGCTTCCCAGGGATGTCGAAATTTCTTCTCTATAAAGGAGTTAAGGCCGACGAGCGGCAAAGCCCGCTACCTGGTATGTAGTTCTTTGCAATTCCTCACACAATTTAAGTAGCTGTACGATGTTTAGTGAGTGTTACATTTGGATTCGTCACGATAGGTCAAGCTTCAGAATATCTACAACTATGGTAGGAGCTTTGATCAACGGCACATTGGACTACAACTTCTTCTTCGGCGAAATGGAACTGAATGTATTGAAGGCGTCGTCAACGGTGTCGTCCCTATTGCGCCCTTGTGTTTTTTCGGAGAAGATGGTCCTGCAGTAGGCAGGATCGGGATCGGGATTTTCCAAGGTGCGCCGTAGCCGCGATCAAGCACTTTCAGTTTCTCAACATAGATATGGTACACGTGAGAAAGGTTTCAGGTTCATTGAAGTAAATAGCTTGAACGAGGTTGACGTACTTTATTGGAGGTTGGATTACCGCCGAATATATAGGTGTGAAGGGTGATTTGTGCGGAGAACAAGGTACCCTCCGTCAATTCTTTGTGAAGTTCATGTGGCGCAAATGAGGTGGTCGTCGGCAGCGGATGATCACGTTGAATGAGTTTGATGTCGCTGCTGTGAGCGAAATAAGGTCCGAGGTGCTCGGGCAACATATTTGAGTCGTATGTGTCGCCTAGTTTGCGTTCTGTATGTTTGGATGAGTGCAAGAAGTGGATGAACGTAAAATACGAATGTCCACGTTTCTCTCGGTACATATCTTCCGACAAAAAAAAAACGCATCATTTATGCTTTCCTCGCGGTGAAATCTGGGCTTAATCATTTTTTGATTGAAGGGGTGATTTTGCTCGGTAATTCATTCATAGATAGTAGTGGTAGATGAGAGGCATCAGTTGAAAAAACGCACTCAAGTTAGGGGCTATGTACACAGCAATTCGGGTGAAACTGGGGAGACGATATCTGCGTAGGAGACGCCCAGGGAATGCAACACTGCTATCTGCGCATATGAAGGAAGCAGATGAAGAATTGCGGACGCATCCATCATTAGCAGGTCCATGACGCGCGGTGGAAGGAATCAGTGAGTGAGATAGGTCGGACAGTGTCACAGAGAGGCACTTGCAACAACCTTGTGTAAGGTACAATGCTCGGAGGAGTCGCCGGGTGGTGGGGCGGGGAATGCTGCGAAGATCTTCTACTGGATGGCTCTGATAATCTACGTAAATAGTGTGGTGAGTCGGAAGGCCCAAGGATATAAACCACAACATTACGCACAGCTTTTGCGCTTTGCGCAACAACACGACCTTGCGGAGAAGCAAAACAACTTAGTTCTTTCCGTTGCATTTTATACATACTCGGGAGACCCCCAGACGCGATCCAGAGTTGCCGACTGTCTAACTAGGCCAGACACGAGGGCTCTACAGGTGGTAAGTATCCTTCAAATATTCCCTCAGAATTCCTTTTTCACACGAGGTTTGTACCTGCCGCCTTCTGCCGGTGGCACGAGGCTCGGCTTTCGCGGGGACAAAGGAGTACATATTTCCCCATCATCACCAGCGACCAGACGGAAGCCTCCGCTTCCACATCGCATCCACGCTTCTTTTTGGCCATTGGTGGGGAACCTGAGCGTGCGATCGATCTTCCATTCCTCATCACCCTGTGTACCCCGGATTCGTAAGCGGCGCAATTTCAGCCGAGATCTGAGAAGTGTCCGCTGGAGCTTGTGGAAGATTTATTTACTCGGCCGCGCAAAACATCGCTTTATATGCATAGGTTGCAGACCCTATGTAACTGCTCTAAGTAGACACCCTTTGTATATATGCGCGGGTTTCAATATACAATGGATAATCCACTTGTAAACGATCAGCCACAGGGCTGCCGTCGCATCAGCGCCCGTTTCCCATCACCGTGCCCCCATCATTCCCGCCGCCATTGGGCGTTGCGAGGTCGCTGCTGGCCCCAAAGATAATGGTAAAATCACAGTAAAATACATAATAAATACAAAGGAGCGTAACTCCGAGTGTGGGTGCGTCGCGTTGATGCAGTCGTCCGCATTTGAGCTCAGAGCACGCCACAAAGATTAGGAGGACACAGAAAGTTTCGTATTGAGCAGGTTCGATGATCCGTTAAACAATATTCACGGTCATGGCTGAGAGACGAACTCACGGTGAGCTGCGTCACCACCAAAAGGAAGAAAAAGATGAACCGTGAAGTGCACCAAATTTGCGGTAGATGTCATCATGAGGTCCGCCTTCGATGTCTGCCATATATCCTTCGTGCGCAAGTTCCACGACGGCATTGGCCTTCTTCCACATGCAGCAAAAGCAAGACGGAGAAATAGGAGAAATGGGAGAAAAGCCAAACAGTGGCAAATTGGGAGGCCTTAGAAAATATTCCGCCGGTGGTTAAATTCTCTGCACGCATCCCATCAGCCCAATTCACTCAAGACGCATATGTTTCAAGCGAAAATCCATACCCATTCCACTTTTGCACGGTCTCCAAGCAATGAGTGGATCACGTGTCGACAACTCGCAAACCTCGGAACCTTGCTCGAAATTTTGGTAATAAAAATAGGTAGCAGCCCTTAGGGAACACATGCAGGGGGTTTAGAAATGGTACAGCTATGACTTTGTGTTTTGGCCGATAGATGCGAGGCCCCGCCTCACCGCCTCTTTCGGACCCTCTTTTTTGTGGTTGGCCTTGCTATTCCATCGAAAGATCGAGCGAAGCAAGCAAAAATCTCAGCTGATAGCAGGAGATCGCAAGTGCGGTATCATGCTCCCTACTTGGACTACCGCCTTAAAACTTGGTGAGGCCATTCGGCATATCGAATGATACCTCCTGCCGCATTCCATCCGATTTTACCGATTTCTTCTGGCTGTCGTGCGGGTGATTACAGCAAACTGCTGTTTTATGGCTCTGGAAGTTTTCGGATATTTATTGAGAGGTGGATGGCCATGGCGATGGAACGGTGGGTCCAGGTGTGTTCATATACTTCCCTTGAAGCTACTCACGACTCATATTGACTCTCCGTTGCATGTTGTCGGCGCACGTCGCCCTCTTGTCAGACGCATTTTGATGGATTTCCGCTATTTTCCCCTCAAGAATCCCGACGCTGGAAGGAAGCTCCCGGTGCGTGTATGTTCATATATGTGCCCCGAAACCGTTTTGACCTCCTGTTGACCCTATATAGTGTCTTGCCATCGACGACGCGCTACGTTATCACCGGCGATCTGATGTAGACGACGAGACTTTCTGCAAACACAAGGGTCTCGGTGGTGTAAAGTCGTGTCACAGTACGTCTGAATCACTGCTTCGAAATTAATTCAGGCTTACATTGGCTATGTCGGGCTTGTGTTCGCCCAACATCGGAAATGCGTTGATGCCAGGCGCATTAATTCATATCGGGCTCGCCATCATGTCTTACGCATTGCCTCTTCAATATTATCTCTCTATCCCCTGTACGGATCACTGGCCCTCATCTCCGTCGCTTATGAGTCTCCCTTTCTCTACCGTCTGCGGCGCTCTGCTGGATCGCTCCCAAATCTCAGTCCTCTTACTCTAATCCAATCCAATTTACTCACCCCCAATGCCTAATCCCGTACCCGACGTCGCTGATACCGACCTTGAGCTTCTTTCTGAGGCAGAGCGCATGCTACTATCGAGTTCCGCGTGCAACTCTCCAGACACGCCGACGAGGAGTGTTGACACGGGTCGAGGCGCATGCTCGTGAGCGAGTGGTGAGCCCAGTTCAAGAAGATGTCCTCGTGGGTTGGGCCAAGGTGCGTGTTCAATGCTGATGATTGTCGTTTCTTTGCCTTTAAAATCAACTCCAAGATCGTGGCCCGCCGTGGCTTCCCTCTCAGCCTTCAAACGATCGGTTCATATGCTTCCGTACTCTGCGGTAAGCCGGTTGGCGAGTCGTGGCCCGAGCGCTTCAAAGCCCGTCACCCTGATCTCAAGGTCAAATGGACGTCGTCGCTTGAGGAATGCCGGGCTCGCGCGCTAAACCCTGCCGTCATGAACCAATACTTCACTCTGCTCAAGGAAACAATTGATCAGTACGATATCAAATTCAAGAACATATACAATATGGACGAAAAGGGCATCCAGCTCGGGGTCGGCGATCGAATCAAGGCGCTCGTGGATCGCGACCAGAAGACTGTTCAGCGCATCCACAGCGGGAACCGCGACCTCGTTACCATCATCGAGTGCATCTGCGCTGATGGAACGGCCCTTCATCCGTCTGTTGTCTTTGAAGGTGCCCGGCGCGACTTGAGTTGGGGGGCTAATAACCCCTGTAACGCAAGGTGAGTTTTTTCATCTCCTTATTTCCCCCGATGGTCGCAGCTCATTTTGTTCGCTACAGTATCTCAATTTTTCCGAATGGATGGACCGATCAAGAACTTGGTGCGCTTTGGCTCGAGAAGGATTTCGCTCCTGCGACGGCAGAGCGTCTCGACGATCCCACTGATTATCGCCTTCTCGTCCTCGATGGTCACAACAGCCACGGAACGTTCCGTTTCATGCGGTTCGCAGAGAAACATAGAATTGCGGTCATTTGTCTTCCATCCCATACGACTATTCAACCCTGCGACGTCGGGATCTTCAGTCCATTGGCCCGAAAGTGGAAAGCCCGCGTCTTTGAGGTACGTATGCTTCTATGATTAGCAGAGTGCATACTGAACTCATCCGTAGTAAGTTGTAGCTAGCTCGGGACCTTATCGTCGTAGATAAATACAATCTGCTTTTCAATTACTCGACTGCGCGTGATCAAGCGTTTTCCACATCAAACATCAAAGCGGCCTTTCGCAAATGTGGCATTTGGCCACTGGATGAAGACGCAATTGATATCGCATTATTCGAGCCGGCAGTCAATTACACAACACAACCAGCTCAGCCACTTCCCGCACGTCTGCCGTCCCTATTGGTTCCGATTCATCCACCCATCGCATCCGGCTCGACAGTACCTGCATCTAGTTCATTCCCCGTCCAAATCGTCCATCAACTCCACCACGCTCCAGTACCGATGCTCGTAACGAAGTCTACGAGGCATTATACAAGATCGCAGTGCCTTCGCCGCTTCGTGGTCGCGCATCCATCAAAGCCCTGGCTGCGGAGAATGCTCAACTCCGTAAGGTAGAGGGAAGAAGTTGGAAAGACAGCATTTCCTGTGCTGAGAATTTCAAGGTGGGGCCAAATTCCTGGAGAAATGGGTCAAAGGAACGTTTGAGGTTCTTCAATGTCTACATGAAAGCTTTTATCTCAAAAATATTGGGCTATGATCCAAAGCAGTAGGACTTGGATGGCGGCATCTTTGGGGTAGTAAAAGCATACTATGGATGTGTTGAGGCTCAAGCTTTCCCCCCCTCCAGTGGTAAATTTGAACACATGTTGGGGGGAAAAAACATTAAATGTATCAAAGATCATCCCCATCGTCATTCAAACCAAAGACCTCGCAATAAGTGTGTCCATCCGGTTTGGCGCAACTTCTCCAGCACTTGTATGTCCATTACGGTATGATGCGTACCGTAATGAACATCGGCATTTTGAGCACAGCCGAGATGGTAAGAAGGAAATTACAGGTGGGACAGATTCAAGAGGGCCCAAAGGACTGAGATAAACACACATTTCACCATACCTTTTATACCATGAGTCCACGTGTTCATGAAAGCGTAAAAAACGGAAGAGAACGCGAGCAATGGTGGCAGACAGCAGGCTTGTTCGGCAGAACTTCGTGTCCGAGCGATTGATGTAAGCGCGGGCGATAGTTATAGCTGTCATTGAATCAGAGCGTTCGGGAAGACTAGGCAGGGAGTTATCATGGAGCTCATTGCCATGAAGGAATGGTCGCCCCCTCGAAAGCGTGATAATATCCGCCCGCACAAGGGAACAGATATGCAAACTGGCCAGCACTTTTGACGGCCACTGCGACCACGCAGCGCTTACAGAGCTCCACCTCGACATGCTGTGACCGGTCTTCACACAAAAGGGAAAAACGGGCATATTAGACAATTTACTGCCGGTCTCTGCACCGAACGGTAAAATTGTCGGGATGTTGGCCGAAACTCGCTGGCCACCAAATCGCTTCGGTGTTCCGGCCGTAAGAGAAGGCGGGACAGCGCGACGGACGTCGAGAGGGAGTCGTGTTGAATGGCCCGAGCTGTAAGGCCTGTAAGGAATTACATGATACCAACCGAACACCACGACCACTCGATCCCGTAATATTAGTGATTTGAAAAGTAGAAATGGACCTAAGACGTACCGGCCTCGAACCATGCCTCTCCGACGCCGGATCTCGTCCGGCATGGCCGGGTTCGGACACTCCGGTGTCCGGATCCTGCCCAAGACTGGATTCGGGCAGATCATTGCTCGAAACCAGTCTGCATTTGTGCCCGGCAGCTGCCCGACGGGGCGATGTCGAATTTATGGCACGGGGGTGGATGCGCACCTCAGCACATGATGCGAAGCGTGTCTCCCCAACTAGGGTCTTGCGAAAAGTTTACTGTCGTTAAAAGGAGCACTTTGGTAAGAGGGATTAAAATTACAGTCCCGGGGCTCATAATGCATGAGGTCCGTTCTCTCCAAAATCGGCCCAAATGTATGCATTATGAGAATTACAGTATGCATTAAGACCACACTTCTATAGGGTGACATCAGGAGAAAGCCAAATTGCTATGGGCTGCCACATAGATACCCATAGACACCCATAGACACCATAGAGGCCATAGAGGCCATAGCAACGTTGCTATAGCGTCTATGAGTGTCTATGTGCCTTCTCGAGGGCAATGATATCCCCCATCTCGAGGATGTTATATGCGCAGAGCATAAAGTCCGCTTGTGTCAGCGCATCGAAAGTGGGTACGCCTCAGGCGAGCAGAGCTAATTCGTCGTCATATGGGATTAGAAAGCTCCGCATATCTTTAGGCCCATGGGGACCGGGAATAACGCCACTACAGAGAGGATTTCATTTCAATTTTCGAGTAAGCAACTTCTCTCGGAAGTTGGTATTTCATCACATATTTATTCAGAGCAACGAGAAGCACTAGAAGATGTTATTCTTCGCAATAAACTCGCATTTGAGGTAGATGGTAAGCTCCCGGCGGCCCGACTCGAACGCTTCAGCTCGTCGTAACCTTCAGCTTGAATTCCTCGCCGCTTTCCAAAACTCATCGAATCTCCTCGACAACACTCCATACTCTCTCTCATCATCTGATGAATTATTCGAGCTCGTCTCCGACAACCTCGCACGTCATAACAATCTCTCACCACATTCGCCAGCCTCGCCTACTCTCGCTTGGCTCTTCACCAACCCTATGGTGTAGGTCACCTAGTCACCGCATGCTAATGTTTGAAATTTTGCGGCTTCAAATTTGATCCGATTTTTTATCCCTCTTAAAAAATGTGCTCCGTTTCAACGTCCAAGAAGATCTGTAAGAGGGATTTTTATTTGCTGCAAAACTGAGTGAGCAAAAAAAAAGTTGCCCGCCGATTTGGCGGACATGCACGTATTATATTGAAAAAAGCTCTATCAGAGCTGTAATTAGGTGCAGAATGACGCTACGGATTTCTACTCATCCACCGGCCTCTCGGGGGCGCGATGAACGCGAGCTCGTTGGGCTCATTGAGCCAAATTAAAGTCCATAATACATTCAAAAGTACGCCTAAAATCCCTCCAGAGGTACACTTAATTCAAAAAATTTTCTCCAGCCGATTTGGTGGCTAAATTTTGGTAGTGGTGACTAGGTGACCTGCACCATGCACCCATTTCATCACCTTCATCGATGGCTACCGCTACGCCGATCCCCATGCCCGCCTCCGGCGATCGCAATGCGCCGCAGTTTGACGCGACCAAACCGCACGAGCTGCGTCGCTATTTTTCCGATCTCGAATATCTATTCACACGCTCTTCCGTGACCGATGACACGGAGAAGAAGCACGCCACGAGATTCCTATCTGTTGATGACCAGGAAATTCGGGAAGCTTTGAAGACAGCTGCAGCATGCGCAGCTTGTGATCCAATCTCATCCAGCGGTCATCCAGGCCGCAGTACATATTCGCGGAGCAGAACTACGCATTCTCGTCCTGTGCCGCGAGGAAGCCTTGGGGAGGGCGATTCAAAGGAAAGAGCGAGAAATCATGAATTCCTTGCAGCGACGGGAAGCGGAAGTCAACGATTCATGGGGAAAGCGCGAATGGGAGCGCTCGTAGCGGGCGCTATGAAGCCGCGAAACAAAGGTAGCCTGCCCCAGCGCTTCGCGTTGGTAGAGCGCCTCCGTTGGTTTATGCGCAGCGTGACCCCACGCCATCGCTCACACATGCAGTTTTCAGTTTCACGCCTTCCTGTCGTCCCTCCATACGCGAACACCGCTCATGCCCCACGCATAACCCCTGGACGTAGCGGGCACAGTGCGCGCTGCACTGCAGCTTCCCCGCCGCCCATTCTTCCGCTCCCAAAGCAGTCACTGCATTTTGACAGGTTCTGGACCCACGTTAGCCGAGATATGCCGAGCCGTTCCCGAGGTGGTTCGGCTAACCTCGACGCTGTGAACGGCTCGGCATATCTCGGCTAACGTGGGTCCAGAACCTGTCAAAATGCAGTGAGTACTCAGACGGAACACTTTCTAACGCTATCCTCCCTGTGTGCCGCCCCACCACGGGCGCGGTATCCCCCTCGCTCCTGACATAGCCCCGGTACTGATGTCTGTGCGCAAAATGATGTCAGTACCTGATTTTACCCCATCATGGCAAGGCAGCCCGCACCTCGCATTCCGTTCCTCGAAAAAAAGGGTATACGAACATGATCTAATCGGCCTTCACAGGTCCACAGTCCCGAATCGTAGTGGTACTGCCACGTCCACCCGTTCAGGCGCACACTGAGCGACGACACGGCGTACAGGTCCATAGAATCGTAGTGGTTGGCACCACCGCGTCCGCCCATCGAGGCACGCACTAGGCCTCTAACGGAACGGACACGGGGTTCGGGCAGCGTCAACGACCACGTCATTGGCTGGGCGAATAAACCTCACGGAGTCTTCGTTAAACTGCTGCTTACTGCGCAAGGTGGGCATGTCGGGAATTCCGTATAAGGTAGGCTCATTCGATTCGCACTGAAATTCCGCAGGGCATGGCATGTTAGGATTTTTCTGGTCACCTCGAGATGATTTAGTGAGTCAGATTCGAGTGTTTCTGGATGTCTGGATGCAGAACATGTGCCACATTACCCGTAGTGCTCAGATTGACCTAATTTTTTTTTTTATATGATGTACCTGGATGTATTCCGGAGGGCAGAAAACACCGGGATAGTGAATGTGACCTATACTTCAAATGTGGAGCTGGCAGGATTCGGCAATGAAAATTTGGGCCACCATAATGTAGAATACATTTGAAGTACACATCACATTGACTATCCCGGTGTTTCATGCCCTCGGTGATACCATCAAATAGACCATATTAAAAAACTAGGTCACTCCGACCAGTATTCCCAGTTTGACAGCTGTTCTGTGGTTGAACGGTAAAAAACACCTGAACGAGACCCAGTAAATTGTCCTAGAGAGGACTCAAAAAATCCCAGCATGCTATGCCCTGCGGATTTCAGTGCGAATCGAATGGGCCTACTCCCAAGGTAAACGGTCGAGAAATGACTCTGCAATAAGCATTCTGGTGAAATTTGACCAAAAAAAAAAGGGCCACGCCCTAAGTTCCGCAAAGAGCTGTAATTAAGCTTTCAAACGCGTATTGCCCTCGCCACATTCTTTTGTCTTTTCAAACACTTTCAATTCAAGCACCGTCCCAGAGCCATGTTTTTGGGCGTCGACCTGCAATGGATAGCCATGACCATTAATTATTTCGGTCATTTTGAGCTATTCACATTCCACTCGGAAGCATTATTGACCTCTCCAGCGGCCAATCAGCGCTTTACATTTTCAAACGCGTGACCCTATTGCCCTGGCCGCAATCCTTTGCATTTTCAAACACTTTCAATTCCAGCGCCATCCCAGAGTCAGTTTTTGGGGTGTCGACCCGCAATGGATAGCCCTGATCCTTCCGGTCATTTTCAGCTATTCAGATTCCTCTCGGAAGCATTATTGATCTCTCCGACGGCCAATCAGTGTTTTATGTTTGCCCTATTATAATATCAACACAATCCTTGCCATTTTCAAATGCGTGACCCTATTGCCCTAGCCACAATCTTTTGTCTTATCAAACACTTTCAATTCAAGAGCCGTCCCAGAGCCATGTTTTGGGGCATCGACCCGCAATGGATAGCCCTGACCCTTCCAGTCATTTTCAGCTATTCAGATTCTCCTCGGAGCATTATTGACCTCTCCAGCGGCCAATCAGTGTTTGACATTTTCAAACGCGTGGCCCTATCATAATATTGACATAATCCTTTGCATTTTCAAATTTTACACTTTGAAAGATCTTTCCAACACCCAATTTGCCATCAAACAGCGGGAATCTGCTCCGCATTTTTACACTTTAAAAGATCTTTCCGACGCCCAAGTTGCCACCTTTCACCATCAAACAGCATGAATCTGCACTATTGATGCCCGGCCTCGAGCATTGAATTCAGGTCGGTGTACCCAGTTGGCGGGACTGGCCACTTGACAGGTTTAGGCTTTGTGCCGAGCTGGCCGAGGGCATTTCCCACACTTGTCAACGTTTTCGCATTTTCACACTTTGAAAGATATTTCCAACGCTCAATTTCCCCCCTTGCACCATCAAACAGCGGGAATCTGCTCCGCATTTTTACACTTTGAAAGATCTTTCCGACGCCCAATTTGCCAGATCTTTTATTCTTCTAGGGAAAACACTCAGTTTAGCAGGAGGAAACTTCTACCCAGAGGGATTTCTGATTGGATGAAGAATGAGGGAGTATCAATTAGACCTAACCCTACCGCCATTTTCCTTTCCCGGAGAGAGATCCTCTATGTTCGGCATTTCCCGTACTGGGACCTAACCCTAGGACGGTGCAAATGACAATATCGGTCACAATTTACAGGATCTGGGGCACTGGCCTCATGTAGACTAAGGCCACTGACTGCATGGAAAGGTCCAAAATATCACTTGAATAAATCTAGAACCGTATTTCAATCCATGAGTGTTCCTTCTCAATATTGCGGAAAGACCAATGGAAATAGCAGATCAATATTCCCAACCCATATGCATGCTCAAGCTGCCAGTGAAATTGAACAGAATAATCCTGTTCATTGATAACACAGTCCGAACGATGAGCAGCAATGTTTGGGCCATTGTTTCCTGACATGAAGTGGACTTAAATGTTGCGGAGACGTGTGCTTGGCCTTATGAAAACTCCTCACAAATTCCTGCATGGATGATTGGTTACCCCCTTGCTGCTCATTTCCTTATCAAAGTTTTACCTAAGGCCATGAGTTTAAACCCCACACACTGTATCCTTTTTCCTTTTGTGGAGGAAAGTTTAAACAGCCTTGTTCATCTGAACAAAAATTAAACACTGATCTGCGTTGAGACGCTCATTGCTTAAACAATCCTAATAGGGCTACTGCGGCGAGGTTACCTCGCTGAAGGCATTACCAGTTAGCCTCGATTGAACACATTGAACACATTTTTGCTCCCCAATCGAACATCCCTCGATTGAACACACCCCAATCACCAATTGAACACTCCCAAAAAATGTGTTCAATTGAACTGCCTATTGACTATGTTCAATTGTGTACACTGTTTTCCTTCAATTGAACACAATTTTCAAGGATGTTCAATTGAACATCTCGAACGAAGAAATTGTTGTTCAATCACTGACGTTCAAACGCACAATCCTGCATGTTCAATCGTACATACATATCTTCTGTATAAAAGCTTTTTTCGTCAAAAAGTTTGTACAATACACGTTGAACATTCAGTGTTGCATGTGTACATTAGAACATATACCTGTACTGTCCATCAGGGTACAGGAGGTGCGGTAATGACTTCCAAGGCCGGGCTTTATCCAGATGATAGTTAGAACAGAACTGTCTCTTCAGATTTCCTTTCCGTGTATTCCGCATACGGCCGGAGATGGCGTTGAAAACGACATACGGAGCCTGTATCTTCCTCGGCCCGGAGCCCCTAATAGTACACATTCCAGGTTCTTGCCCAGTGAGCGGGCCGATGGCTAGATCTTCGGACAGAGGATGCAGATCCGGGTCGGAGCCGTTGCGCTGCCCGGGAGTTCTGTATTCTGTATAGCATTATAGTATGTGGTGTAGGCTCTGCAGTTCCCCGCCTTCCCTTGTATTCCCAGGTATGTTGCGGTCCTCTATAGATAACCTCTTTCTGCCAGCACCTGGTGTTCGTCTTTCAAAGTGACATGACCAACAAGTGTTCACCAGTGAAGTTTTCAAAGAATGACGTTGAAGCCCTGGAGGAAATCATGGAGCACTACATGGAGGGGAATGCCGAACGTAACTCGGTCATTGCTGCTCCGACCACAGGCATTGCATCGGTCCGTGTTGCCCGATCAATCAGACGTCCGCACCTCAGCCTCATTCTCCCGCACATCGAGCGGCTCATTGCCTTGGACCGGGAGAAAAGACACGATGATGGACCTCTGGTTTCTCAGAAAGGTGGTAGGTTCATCAAGGGGATGGAAAAGGATCTTCAGATGCACAACAAGGAGGAGGAAAGTTCACCGCTCCATCTCTTGTCGGAGGCCTCCAGAGATAAGTCTTCACCTGCAGCAACGGCCTAGGGGAAGGAACACAGAAGTGGAGACCAAAACACCCTCGGTGATCTCCACCAATATTTCAGGTCACATCAGCCCACACCTTACGACAGGGATGATGTCCATCGTATGATTTTGGGCTTTCGATGTGGTCGAAGGCGCCATGGGGCAAACACATGCAGGGAGTTAAACCCGAGCAGGGAGGACGGGGGATTTGTCATCTTCGCGAATCGGAAGGGGCTTTTTCGGATCCGGTCTGTATGAGAATCAATTGCGCTAACTGTCCTGCGTCAGGGAAGGATAGCCCTCACGATTCTGGTCAGTTCCACCTATTCAGATGTTTTTCGGTTGCATTATTGACCTCTCCAGCTGCCCGTCAGTGCAGTCCATTATGAAACGCGTGACCCCCAGGAGGCAGCCTATCATCCGATTAGGATCCGAACCACTGAAAGATTTAATCCGAGAAAAATAATAAGGTTTGAATACACAAACTCAGGCTCAACCCTTTTGATCGATCGGAGAAGTGCCAGTCCGCCTACGGCGCAATTCTTGCATTAAGATATGCCGCTCATAGGCAGAATGGTTACGAGTGTGGTCCAGCACGCAGTGGCGCGCGTACTTTTGAACCCCTGGGTAGAATCTCTGGACACCACACTGTTGCATTCCTCGTATGTTTTGCAGCCAAATATCAAAGTCTACGGCCTGCTGATGATTCGCCGCCGCCTGCTGCCGGTAATCGTCGTACTCGGCTTTCCTCTGTCTCATATAATCGCACGTCCCCCTGAATCGCGGAGACCGCTGGTATCGGCTGAACACCATCATGCGCGAGGACTAGATGGCCTGTGGTTGCCCCACAGCTGAACCCTTTCTGGAATGTATCCATCCAACACATTGCCCGAGCGAGAGCGGCGCAGGTGAGGGTGTAAGTGAAGAAGCTGAACGTGGGAAATCAGCTCACGGACCTGTTTGTCCTTGTTTGCGTGTCCTTGTGACTGTAACCATGCTGCCCTCCACGAGCAACCATGACGCCGACGATGATGACGATATCCCGGCGTCCCCCCGCGAGATTGTGTTTCCAGACCTTGGCCCTGGGTACTGCGACACATTGACTCGTAAGTCCTGACATGCGGAAAACCAAGATGATGCTTACGATTCAACCCTAGGTAGATGGCGGAAACCTGTGTCTTCGGCAGAGGAGTACGTTTACAAGACCGTCCGTCATGAGAGGATCCTCAAGTACTTCACCACCCGTCACGGCTATCTCGACCTTGAATTTCACCGCAATGGCGACTTGTGGACATACCTGTTGGACCATAAGCCCCCGTTGACCACTCGCGTAGAGTGGGCAGTGCAGATTGCGGAAGGGCTGGCCCAGGGTCATATGGTTCAAAATGTAAACCAGTAACTCACGAGGCATTCAAATCCAAAATTTGATGGCCAGGCGGCTAAGTTATTTGTAGGTTGATTTTGATCAGGCCGTGTTCGACACCCTCCTTGCTGAATGGATGGTTGCTGGTGATCAACCTTTCGATGAGGTTGAGAAGCCCGAGTTGATTCGTTTGATGGAGTACACACACCACGGGTCCACGCTGAACTTCAAGGTTCCCGGCCGCAAGGCCATTCGTTCCCGCATCATGAAAATGGGTGAGGGCACTGTTGAAGGCACTCGTAAGATGTTTGAAGTACATTCTCCTCATTTCAAATTGTGTCTATTCTCATTCTTATCCAGGAACTTGAGTCGAGAGTCAGCCTATCGTGCGATGCTTGGACCTCAAGCAACCAGCACCCGTTCCTTGCCATCGTGGCACACTATGTTACCAATGATGGCCAGCTAGGTACCGAATGATATGTATTCATTTTGAATTCAATGTGATCCTGATTACTTCGCCCGATGTAGAGGAACTCCTGATTGATTTTCGTGAGCTGGTCGGCGAACATTCGGGCGAGAACTTGGCGGATGCAGTTTGGAAGACTGTCGAGATGTATGGTCTTGAAGGACGGGTAATTATTAAACGTTTTTGGCATTTTGCGAGATCATTTAGCTAGTTTTTCAGATTCTTGCTATCGTGATGGACAACGCATCGAACAATGATACCATGACCTTGCGCTTCCAACAGAAGTGCGAGGAAAGGAACATTGAGTTTGATGCGGAGGAAGCACGCATACGCTGCATGCCCCACACTGCACACTTGGCAGCACTCAAGGTAGCATACAATACTGAGCTTGTTATGGACTGATTGAATTGTATATTTGTCTGAATCAGCTCCTCGAGTCGATTGGCGTCATCACCAAATCCGACAGAAAGAAAGCGGCAGGCCGAGCTTCAGCCTATCAAGACACCGTGTCCGCCCCCCTTGCGCGGGAGAATGATGAGGATGGAGTATTTGATGATGACGAAGAGGAGGAAAGTGAAGAAGGAAGAAACCTCAAGGCAGTCACAAAGGTCAAATTCTCGAACTTAGTTTGTAACGCTTCTAATCACCATTCTTCAGCTCCGTCAAATAATTCGCCTTGTCCGAGCAAGCCCGCAACGCCGTCAAGCTTGGCTTCGTGAAGTCCGACTCTCTGACGCTTTTACCACAGGCACTTTGGGTCGGGTTCCATTGATGCTCATTCTCGATGTTAGGACTCGTTGGTCCTCAACCCACCAGATGCTTCGTAAGTACTGCACTCTTTGATTTAAATTCCAAGCTAATGCAATGGTTTCCTAAGCAGAGCGATTGATCACCGTAAAATCATTGACGATTTCGTCGGCAAGCACCGTGACTTGCATCATTTGGACCTCAGCGCCGCCGATTGGGATGCCATTATCATGGTCTTGAGTTGGCTCAAGTCTTTCCGTAGTGCGACTACTCTCATGTCGAGTACCAAGCGTCCCGTCTTGTCGTTCACCCATACAGTGTTCCGCGGACTCCAAGAGGATCTCCGTAATTCGATCCGTGACCTCCCGCTCTCCACTCCTTCGGTTCTTCGCAACGGCCTGATCGAAGCTCACCGTAAATTAAGTGACTACTATTACAAGTCTGATGAATCTCCTTACTACACCTGGGCAGCCCGTACGTGGTTTTATATTTTACATAGTCACCCCAGTTACTCTGTTACTCAATTCTTTTGCAGTTCTTGACCCGCGTATTTCTTACGAGGGGTTGAAGGCGGACTTTGAACACGACGATGAGCTCCTTGATGGACTTGAGGAAGCCAAATCCAAGCTCGAGGCACATTTCCGACGCCACTACACAGATAAAGCTCAGACTACTGTGCAGCCTGCTGTCCGTGCCCCCGTCCAATCGACTTCCCGCATTCAGGCCTCACCGGAGAAAGAATTCACCAAGCGGTATCGCGTAGAACGGCGCGCGGCTTTTGATGAACTCCGGGATTATTATTCGCTCCCACGCGAGGACTTCAACACTTGTGATCCGGTTCAATGGTCACGCAAAGCACAGTTCCAAAACTTATTCCGCCTGGCTCGCGACATTTTGACCATCCCTGGTGAGTTTTTTCCTGTTCTGCCCCAATATTGAGAAGTGAATCATACTCGCCAGGGTCAGCTGTGGCTGTCGAACGCATTTTTTCCGGCGGGCGCGACACCATCTCCCTCCGCAGGGCGAGCTTACAGCCGGACACCATCAGGACTTTGATGATGGTTAAACAGCGTCTTCGTCTCGCTCGCAATGCGGTCAAGGAGGTGCTGGGAAAGGAGTATGGCGGAGTGTTTTGGTGGGTTTCTCACTTCCAAAACATGTATTTAGATCGCTGGAACCTGGTAGAGCTCAATCCGAGAGTCAGAAATGCGTGTGGAAGGCAGGAAATGCTGCGCACTTGGTCCTCACCGCGCGGCAATAACACAGCCACTGATACGATCAAACTTCATGACAATTTGGATGTGTTTTTGACAACTTTCGCCCCCGCCCTCAGTCCACCTTTCTGGACACCCATATATACTCAGAAACACAACTCAAGACAGCAGAACAGGAAAAAAATTGCCCACAAAGTTTGGACATGCCGGATGGCAATGGTGAATTATTGTATTGAACGCGCAGTGGAGTGTCCATGAAGGGCTAACTTTTTTTTATGCTTGTACATGTGAATAACAGATTTAACTCAATCTTTCTATTGGATTCCAACTAGGAAATTCTGGTACAGATCAAGTTTAAACTGAAATCGTCGATTCGGGCGTTGGTTTAGGCTTCGTCTATCAAAGTTGACTGTTTGACTTAGGATTTTTTGAATTCAAACAATGTAGAGAACTTATTAAACACTGCAAGAGCTTAATTTGAGGTTTAAAATGGTGTGTGAAAGGAAATAAATGCCGTGCGGCACTCACTGCGTGGCAATGCGCGTCCGGCACCCAGCCCTTTCCAACACCATTCTGCGATCGACACGCTCATATCAAGCTCCATCAAGCATTTATTCTCATTTCACCTGTCTCACAATAATTTTACGATGGAGTTGATTCAGCCTCACGGGAACATTCAGTCTTAGCCATTGCTGTTAAGTGCACTGAGTATGGTACTGAGTATGATTGTCAGCCAGGTTTCAATTGAACCGTCAAGATATCCACATCATTTTCAAGAAGCGAGCATAATTTCCGACCCTCAATCACAATCCATTGTGGGCCCCCGCGGCTCGTTGGCTTGTGAATGTGGGACAGTGCTTCTAGCAATCCTACCATGTTGAAGATGGGTAGTTCTGACCGTTCACAAAGAACTCAAGTGACAGATACTCTGGATATTGGAATTCTTAGAAGCTCCCCGTCATCCTTTCGTACGTAGCATTTCTGTTGAGATTTGTTACAGCTCTTTGCGGTACAACAGGCGCGGACCGATTTTTGCTGTTTTCGACTGTTTTGACTAGAACACGCGCCACGGGTTCAATTTTGATCGGATTACCTTGAGAGTAGGTGCGTTGGAATCGTGCTGGACGAAGTCAAGTTATTCGAGCATGTCATGCGATTGAACGAGGATACACTCGCCTTCGTTGAAACCGATTCCGAAGTGACTATTTCTCGGACTACATTTATCCTATCATCGAACACACTCCGCGGGCATTTAAAAATATTCCTATCCCACCCAGTATCTTGGATAAAGTCATTGAACTGCTTAAATTCACTGTCTCCCACGGAGTTTATGGGCACTCACAGAGCGCATACCGTTCCCGCTGGTTCTGTGTGCTCAAGACAAGCAGAACATTGCATAGTTCATGACTTGCAGCCCCTCAACAAAGTCACTGTGCGAGATGCAGGAGTCCTGCCGCTCCTCGATGAATTTGTTCAGCCATACGCCGGGTGCCAGATCTTCACGGTCTTCGATTTATTCTCAGGCTTCGATGCACGCACTGTAGAGGTTTTATGTTAACTCAAGTCCAATTTTAAGGTGAGTCCTACTATTAAACTCTCTCCAAACCATATTCACCCATGCATTCCCACCTTTCATGTTGGAAGAGGCACTCGGGCATTGCGCCTACTGCCAGATTGTGCTTTGTTTCATCGGACCGGGAATAGTCCACTATTGTCTTCTTGACGGTTTTGACCTTTGTTTATAGTGGCTGGAAGCAAGGCCAAAGCAAAGGTGCTTGGACTTGCAGATAGCACATACTTAACCTGGTGACACTCCACACCCTCAACCAATTACACAGTTTCAGAGGATCCACTCAGGGCTGAGCTATGCAATTGCAATCACCTGGGCATAATTTTCCCCCTTGGTTCCTTTCTGCCTGGGCTGGAATGCTAAGTAAGGTAGGAAAGTGTCGTGTTGTTCAAGAATTATATTAGGGTCGTTCACAGGAGACTTTTATCCTTCCTTTTTCTCTCCTTTTTGCGTTCCCTCGGTTTTCTCTCGATTTTTTCTTCCCTTTTCAATTTAGACATGCAAAAAAGGTACAAAAGCGAAAAAACGGAGTCTACATGCACTTTTGGATGAAACACAGAAAAAAGGGGGAGCGAAAAAGGGCCGGTTTTTTGACAGACTTTCATTTAGTAGGGTTTTCTCTTCATTCCGGGTGTTGTCGATGTGAAATTGATCGACGCTTTTATCGCATTGAAACAAATTTTACTGACCGATCTCTCCCCAAGTTCTGGTCTTGTAGTTTCATTCTCACCGAACCAGCGATTATGCATTTCATGGCTGGTGCTTTTGCGGGTTCCTTTCGCTGAATGCAGTAAATTGCCTTGTCTTCCTTTACTGCTGATTGCGGTTGAGTGATCCCATGTATGGCTCTTCGCAACGTGGTGAGAAGGGTGTAAGCCTGCTGGCTTACAGCATACACTATCACTGCATTTTGATGGCTTCTCGACCCAAGCCTGCGCCGAGGTTGCTCGGCACACCTGGACACACCTGGACCTCGGCAGACCCTGCCGAGGTTTGCTCGAGGTATGCGGAGGATCTCTTGTGTTCTAGCTGGACTCGACCATGCTATACGCAACTTGCAAGTGAGTACAACGCATCAGTGTTCGCCCTAAGGGCTAAGGCCTTAAGACGATATTAAGGCCTAAGGGCTTAATTAAGGGCTTAGGATAAGCCTTAAGTTGGGGACCGATTTTCACGGAAGGCCTTAGATATGCTTACGTGTACAATTACGCGACTTGGAAATTTTTTCTTCTTCCCGGTCGCGTCGCCTCGCGTACATACTGTGATCTGTTGGCAGACAGGTACATTGGTATCCAGCCCTGCACGGGGACCTTGTCTCGCCACACAGCAGTGTATGTACCTGCAGGGTAGACGGCCAACTCAAGTTCACGGTGAACGGTCTCTTCATATAGGTTTTATCTTTTTCCTTCTAGTTATAGTAAGGTACTCGTACTTACCCTTTTAGTTATACAGGCACTTGGTTTTCAGTATATATTCACTGTAATTGAGTCGCCTCTCGCGCACTTTGTTGTCTCATTCTTTCACGATACAAGTCGCGCCGGATGGCCAACGACAAGTCCCCCATCTGGGCGTACTTTTGGCCACAGCCAGGCACCAACGCCTCTCACCAGCGTGCAGCGTGCAAGGCCTGCGTCGCGCACATTCTTAAATATCCTCCGGCCGAGTTGCAGGAGGCCCCACCGCTGCCCGTGGACCCAGCATCGGTCAAAGCTCGCTTCAATCACGGTGCGTTTCTATGCGTGCGGTTCTGTGATACCCCTAACCCGCTCTCAAGCCTGCAAGCATGCTGGGACTTGTAACGGTGTCGTACCCTCCATGGCGGCGCATATTCTAGGCTACCGCGGGAAGGCACCGTGCCCCCACTCATCTGCGGACGGCGTCGCTGAGGCGCGGAAGGTCCAGGCGGAAATTGCAGACCGTAAAAATGACAGCGCCAGAAACGGAAAGCGCTCGCGGGACTCTGCTGGCGACGGTGATGAAGCGCAGGCAGGCAGCACTCACACCACCGCACCTCCCCCCCCTGCGAAGCGATCTCGCTCAGGCCAGTCCCAATCCCACCTCCATATCGTCGCGGCAAAGGATCTGCCCTACCAGCTGCACGAAATCTCTGGGATACAAAAACAGGCATGTCGCGCAATCATCTCCTCGAATGCAGCGTACCGTCTCTTTGAGAACGAGGAAATGCGCCGCATCTGAAGTTGTGTGTTAATTGTCGTTGACGTGGGAAGGACGTGACCGCGACGTCACGGTGACAAAATTAATTGCGTTGCCTTGGCGTTGCCACGCCGCGGCTCTAGCCGAGAATGCCGATATACTGTTTTATGTACTGAGGAAGGTGGCTACAGAGAAACGCGGTGCGCTGAGGGGACTCGGCGCACCTCGAGAGAGGTGGTGTTAGGTGGTGCGAGGCCGCCTCGCACGCACCTCGTCATATCTGGGCACAGCCTTGCCGGGCAGACCCTGCCGAGACGGCTCGACCGATCTCGGCTAAGGCTCGCCAAATCTGGACCCACGTGGCTCCAGATGCCGTCAAAATGCAGTGTATGTGACTGGGAACGGGCATCAGCCGATCGGAAAGTGGCAGCTTTGCATGTGTTTGGCTTATAGATGCCATCGGTTCCAGTTTTGCAAAGGCATCAGCTGCTTGGGAACACATTTTCGGGTCCATGTTAGAAGAGAAAATTCACAGCGAATAGGCATTAAAATAAAAGTACTGTGCCGAAATTTTATTTATCTCATCATACACCGAAATAGAAGCAATTCTGCACCATCCTTGGCAGTAGCTCAAAAACTGAGGTGCATCTCAAAAATCCGGCACAGTACTTCTGTGGAACAGCCATTTACGAGCTACTTTCCTCGTGAGACCAGGCAAATTCATTGAAATTTGAATAAACGATGGATTTTATCCGTGGGGTACTCAAAACGCGTAGAGTCACGCGTGACCACGATCAATATTAAGACGCGCCGCAAGTCCTAGCTTCTTCGCACTCTTTTCTACTGCACCCAGGTCGCGATTCCTAGACGAAGTTATCTTCTCTTCCTCATGATTGTTGCTATTGATGCTCCAGCAGTCAAAACGGCAGTCTTTCGCAGGCCGGCATCTAAATCGGGTCCAGACTTCTTCGGCCGAGGACGACGAAAACACACCTCCTGGTGTCTCCGACGAGCTTCCCACTCTCATCCAGGACTCGACCAACAAAGAACGGAAGCGGAAACCTTCTTTGAAAGACCAGCTGACCGAAAAAGAAACTCGGATCGATGATTTAGAAGCCACAATCTCACAGTTATCGACGGACTTATCGCAGCTTCAATCCAGCTATGATGCGCTTTCTGCGGACTATCAGAAACTTCGGGATGAGAAAAGCACACTGTCAGCAGTCAACCGGAGCCTCACCTCACTGAAACGCAAGGCGGAGACAAGTTCGAGGGAAGAGTTATCTAGGCGCTGTAAACGAATCAAAAGACTTGAAAATGACTCGGCTGCGCGACGAGTAGAACATACCGCCTCCATTTCCGACCTCCATAACCTCCTGGACACCAGATCTACTCGGATCTCTCAGCTTGAGCACGAGCTAGCTCTGGCAAAGACCACCATTCATTCCCGTGACGCCTCGGTGCTAAAACTCAAGGACACCATTCTCGACAAACAAACGACGCTGACTGCAGTTCGTACTCAGCTTTACTCCACCAAGAAACAGGCCGAGCGCGTCAAGAACTCTTTGAAACAAACTAGGAAGGAGTACAGTCTTCTGCGAACTTGGAATCCAATAAAGAATGGCCAGTACACCACTGTTGCGCGAGAGCTAGCACGGAATCTCACCTTTGCTGGATGCTCTGCCGGGACAATCGAATTTGCAGTACAGAGTTGCGCGAATGCGTTTGGAATCACGTTACGGCGGCAGTTCATGAGCCGGCGAACGGTAGGACGAGCAATCGATGAAGGCGGAAAGTACGGTGAAATACAGCTGGGCCGAGAGGTCATAGATTCACCAGGTACGTTTCCTTGATGAGTTCATTTGCCCACCCTAACCATTTTCAGGGTTCATCGAAAGCTCTGACGGGACCACTCATCGCGGTATCACTGTGGAATCAAGGCACATAACACTCCTGGCTCCTTCGTATGATACCAACACTGACGATTCGGATCAATCTACTTGGACGCACTGTACGCGATTTATCGAGGTAGCGCCAGCTCTCGACCATACTGGGCAACGTCAATTCGAGGGCATGATGGAGGTAGCCACACGCATTGCCGACACTTATACTCGCAGTCCACTGGCAGCGCAGGAGAACCGCAGCATGGAAACGGATGACTACTATCGCAAGAAGATGGGTGAACTCAAAGACCACGCCGCGGATGGCAAGAAAGGATTCGCTTTCTCTGATGCGCACAAAACAAATATCATAATCCGAGATCTGGGTCGAGCCGCTATGGACGAAGAGGACTTGGCGACGGGCAAAATATTGACAGCCATGCTCGACATCACCGATGAGGACCTCGAGATGCAAGGCAATATATCGCACGAGGCGTTACTATCCATGTGCGTTCAGTTGTGCACTACATTTGCGGATACTCCTCTGACCCATCTCTCAGATCTGCGGCTGAACGGGGAAAACTGACAACCCAGGCTCTCGAGCGAAAACTCGGTCAAGAAAAATTCGACTCTCTTTCCCCGGAGGAGCAGCAGGCCCGCTGTACACATGTCTTCGGTGGCTGCTGCTGCCATAAAGATCTCAATGTTTTGCGTATCGCTTACGCCGCGGTCCAACGCCTCTACATTGACAATCCAACACTCACACCGCCCATTCTGCTTGCAAACAAGGCTAACAGCGCAACAATCCGTCTCGGAACCGACGATCCGAGCAGTAGTGCCGCTGTCGAGAATGCTATAGAAGCCAGCAGCTCCGGCGCCATAAAGTTGCTTCAACTCATTGGAGCGCTGCTGCGTCACAAAGATGGAGAACGTGGATACCAACAGAAATGCGATATATTCATGCAGGAGCGCAAACAGGAGCTGTATGGAATCGAGAACGCCGCAAAATTCCCGGATGTCTCCAACACCCGGTATAGTGCCTTCACCTATGGCGCAGCTGACGTCGTCTGCTTCCACGGACTTATCCAGGAGCTTGTTACGGAAATCATGGATGGGAAGACCAAATCTGGCCAAGCCAACCACGTCGAACACCTCATCCTCAAGGGACTTAACTGTGCTGAAACAATGTCGCATCTTGTCGCTTTGGCACTTAACGGTGTCTCCGTGGGATGGGGATATATGGCGATGGTGCGAGGGACGTCCGGGAAGCCAGTGAATTTACTATCACTCACCGATCTTCATCGACGACTGCCGAAATTTTGCGCGAATATCGCAGCGAATCCATGGAAGCTTCTGGACCCAACGACCTCTTTGGATGAAGTCACGATCGATGGGAAACCGTTCCGGGACCAGTTTCTCATCGACTGCATTCAACAGCTTCGGCCTGGCCTACCTAATCTCTTCCTCATCCTTTCGACGTTGTTCTCAGCTGCCGATGGGGGATGGATACACTTCACTCCAGAGTTTCATGTTGGCGGAACGTTCGACCGCCTCACACCGGCTCAGCATGCTCTCCTGATGATTCCGGCAACAAACGATCGCAACGAGGGACGGCTTGGCAGCTATCGGAATCACATGAAGTATCATCCAAATTCCACGGCGCACTCATTCTCCAACCAAACACGTGTCGAGAACAATAACACCGAGGCGTTCATCAAGAAGTGCTGTGATGACGCAGTTGAGACATTCGTAATGCGGGAGGTCCGAAAAGATGGAAGCAGCGGGCGGCGGGCAAAATTTAGGCGGGCTTGGGCAGCTCTCCAGAGGGAGAAGGCAGAGAAGGGCCTCCGAAAACGTCAAGCAGCCGCAGCAAAAAAGGACAAGAAGGCGGGTCGACTGGCCGCAACCATACTCGAGTTCGACATTGAAAAGATCAATATCATGTCATCGCCGGTTCTCAAGGATCAGCTTGCTGTCTATCGTGATGTTCTGAAGGACGAAGTTTTGACGAAGAAACTGTGGAAGGAGATGAAGACTGTTGCTGTACGAAGAGACTTGGTCTTGGAGGCAAGGGTACGTGAACTGAAACGGCGGTAAGTCTCTGATTGATTCCGTGGTTGATGCAATATTGACTCTGATTGTTCAGGGAGTTGAACAAGCCCTCAGGGAGTGCATCTGCAGCTATGGATGATATTGTGGTCGAAGAGTATGGATATTCGGCGGCGGATGATGCGGAATGGAGGATGTGTCAGATGAATAATTTAATTATTTCACTTGGGTACAAATTTGTGCCGGGGCTGCATACAGAAGTATAAACCAAATAGTTTTTGCTGCGGAATCAAAACCATACAATGCCTGTGGAAGGCGGGACGAACAGGAACATGCATTTTTGTGTCTTAATCGAAGACAAACACGGCCAAACATGCCAGATCAATCAAGGGCGGTGCCCGTTCCTACTATGTGGACAAAAAGAATGACCGATCGGTTTTGTGACGAGTTCTCAATGAAAATAACATATTTTGGCATGAAATAAAATGTAAGGTCATTGAGACGGCCGAGATGCATATTTTAAGCATTTATTAATATTTGTTGATGCGCCATCGAAATAGGCAAAATACGGAAATTCCGATTTTTCAACACAAGCAGTGATTTTTTTTTCAGGACATTCTGAATGACCTAAATTGCAGTTCAGTATCTCCCCATCACTTTCACAAGTCGAACTATGCGCACATATTCAGGCGTTCGAGCGCTGTAGAGCCCACAAAGTGGCCATTTTGGCCATTTTTGATCAAAACTCGGAAATTCCGGCCAAAATAGCCGTTTTGCGATCGCCGTAGCGCGTTATCGCCTGTATATTTTTGTATGGTTCAACTTGTGAAACTAATTGGGACCTCTCAAACTTTAATCTGAGTGAATCAGATTATCCCTCAAAAAATCGTTGAAGGACTTGAAAAATGCGGATTTTCGATTTTTCTCGTGTTGAGCTCCGCATGATGGCGCATCAATTTATTTGATCCAATCAATTCTGCAGATAGGTTCATTTCCCCTTTCTAAACACTGTAGTTCTTTGTTTCAGGTGAAAATTTGCATTGCTTGTCCCGCAGTAGTCTGAGAACTGATCGGTCATTCTTTTTGTCCACATAGTGTATATAGCCCGTCGGTGGTCAGCAATACAGTTGTTGATTATGTTGCCTTTTGGTCTGGCGGTTGTGCAGGCGCCGGGTGTCGGGGGCAGCGAAGGTGGCCATGGCTGATAGTACTGCAGTGAGGACGTCCACGCTGGAGCCGGTCGATGGCCTCGAACTCCCCGCCCCCCTGCCATTTGAAAGGCATGACTTCGAGCTAAACAATACAATACCGCGGGCTGCCATTTGAAAAGCATGACCTCGATCTAAACAATGCAATAGGCTACATGTAGTCCTCGCATGTTCCTATAACCCATATTGAATTCCAGGGACTCCTCGGCGTGTATCCATTGCTAAAATACAAAGGATTGACAATTGGGTCATGCGTTTCAAAATCTAAAGCACTGTTTGGGCGGTAAAAACAAAATCTGACTAGCTGAAAATGACCGGAATGACCAGGGCTATCCATTGCCGGTTCGTGCGATTCAGAAAATGGCTCTGAGATTGCGCTGGAATTGAAAGTGTTTGAATTGCGGCGAGAGCAAATGGGTCACGTGTTTCAAAATCTAAAGCACTGGTTAGGCGCTGGAGAAATCAACAACGGCTCTGACCAGAATCTGAATAGCTGAAAATAACCGGAATGACTAGGGCAATCCATTGCTATTTGTGCATGAGTTTGGGTCTGACTTAGGCCGTTATAAGCCCGACTTAGGAGACGCGGCGTATCAATTTCCCAGGCGCAATCCTGAAGACATACAAGGGACTGGTCGGCCGCTTCGCGGCCTCCCATCCCCTTTTGTGAAATGAATAATCTGGACCTGGCATAGCGCCGAAGTGCAACACTTCACTTCGCCTCTGGCTGCAGTATTCTGGCGCATTTTTTGTTCTTTTGGTACCATTCAATTCTATCCCTCAGACGTGGAGGTTGTTCAAGCTAAACTTACCTCTGGGATAATATCTTTCGAGCCATACACTGAAATAGGAGCATGTTCGCCGCTGTTCGCCGTGGCTACCTTTGTTTCAGGTGCGGTGGGAGACATCTGTCAATGTTAGCGCTAGGGCAGTGTCTGTCAATGTTTGTCGTAAGGGTGACGTAGTGCCGGCCATACCGAATGGTCGATTGCCTGTGGGCCGGTACCGACCATCAAGGGCAGCAAGCTGCCACGGCGTACGGCACCAGCGGAGATGAGCGGAGCTTAAAAGGCTTCAGACAGACAGAGAAGCGTAATTTTATAAAGAGGGTGATGTGTGGTGACGCGTCCCAATACGCCAGATTCGGTTGAGGATAGGAAATCGACGGAAGGAGATGGACTCCGATCATGGAGGAATGATCTAAATTGGCCTGTCATTTTTATGGGGAGGGGGGCCTGCGCATCATGAATTTCAGGATCCATTTCGTGATGGTAAAGTTCCAATATTTTGCCCATTCTTTTTCGGTTACGGAATTTCTGGTCTTTCATCGTGAATTACAGCTCTTTCCAGAACTTAGGGCACGGCCCTTTTTTCCTTGTAAGTTTTCGCAAGAACAGCGATTGCGGGCTCAATTTAATCCCTTCAAACAAAATTGTAGCATGAACGTTCAGTGATTTCAAGCTCATATGCACAGAAAAAACTATACCATACCTACTTCAATGTCCCGAAATAAAAAAATATTTGGCATATTCTGAAAAATCGACGTTGTGAATTTGCACGCTATCGAAAAATGGTCATCACTCCATGAAAGTACTTGAAAAATGAAGTATACTCACATTTTAGTCCACTTGATTTGATACTCATTTGAGCTCACACGGAGGCTCTCAAGTTCGCCATTTTAGGCGAAAATGGCCAAAAATGCTCTCTGTGCTCGGCTGTTCACCACAATAATATTACCTACCCTACTTGCCAGGGTTCGGCCAATGGGGATCCCGACAGGTTATAATATTTCCGCCTTATCAGCCTGGCTTCAGCCAATGGGTCATAATATTATGGTGCTAGCTGCATTCGGTTCGGCCATTCATGGTGATAATATTACCTACCCTACTCACCAGGTTTCGGCTGATGAGGATCCTGACAGGCCGAAATATTTTCTGCCCCATCTGCCTGGGTTCGGCCGACGTGGGCAATAATATTATAGTTTGAGCTGCCTTGGGTTTGGCTGCTCATGACAATAATATTACCTACCCTACGCACCAGAGCTTTTATATCTCTTGCAGGTTGCTGAGCACTGAAACGGTCTGGCCTCAAGAACATTCGCCGACACGGATGAGAACTCCAGTGAATTGAATTAAAACTGCGTGCATTGACACGCGGCCACCAACGTTGACGCGGGGTTGAATTGGATTGGTCAGATTGGGCCTGCGAAGCCTAGGGCAGAGGGCAGGGCACAGGAGAAACAGGGGGAACGTGGTTGGGAGCGCCGAGAGGTCCACGGAGCAAGCCACGACGCAGTTGCAAACCCCCAAGGAAAAAACGGAGGGAATCCCAACTCGGACAGAAGCAAGGAGATCTCTTCGGACGACCCCTCCCAGGTGTTATCGCATAAAATTCATTGTTCTCTTGTCGCTTGTGATAGGTTCGGCATGCTGTTGACCAGTCGCAGTTTAGTTCTTCGACAATTTTGGTGAACGAGAAGCCGTTGTTTCTGAGGGACGCCACGCGAGCCCTCTTGGATGGTGGGAATTGTTGGTGCATCTATCGGGTATGTGTGCGGTAGAGATGAAAGCTAGATGATTTTCGGGGCGAAACGGCGTGTCAATGTGGTGGTTCGTGGTCAAGTTGTGATTTGATTACACACCAAAATTAACCCCGCCTACATCTTCGCCTGACCGTGTCACAAGATCGCCCTCAGAGGACACCAGATTTGATATGCATTGACTACACATATGTAGCTACATTTTACTCGCTTGAAGCTAAGTGAAACGTGTCTTCGCTCTGGCCCAATGGGGTGATCTTTCCAAAAAAACACATGTTGCATTGTTTTTCGCCGCCACTGTACATTGAGCTACAGCCAACTGCCGGGGCTTCCTTGGCGTGGGTAGGGCTCTGCACCGTGCCCGTCACGGGGCAAGGCCGTCATTTCGACGGGAGGGCGACGGGTAAACGTGTCCCTCGCATGCTACCCACCGCGCGTTCTTTTCTTCTATCCTGTCTTTGGCGAAGTGGCCATGCTGTCTGGACTCTGCGCCATCTCATGTACGCGCTGTGCTCTTGGCCTCCTTTCGGACTGT